>LWMK02000279.1:0-66158 GCA_001693075.2 Taenia saginata | reverse complement strand
AACCCAATGCATAGCCCTTTCATTCAATAGCCTAAATCAAACATGCGATTGGGTTCGTTAAGGATGCTTGATGGATAAAATGCCTCAAAGCAGGTGCTCCTAAGCACAGTCCCCACCTCAGATTACTTCAAGCGGAAAATTGTTGCTGGGCTCACTGCATCAGGAAGCATTTCTTTTCAAGACTCTTCCATGCACATCACGCCTTATTATGAATTTCCAGGTGATGCCCTGCAAGTCCTTATAGGCATCGCCTTAATTGAACGTACATGGACATGTGTCGCTCAGATTGGTGGTATGTTCTCCCATGCCATGAAAAACATCCTCGAGTTTGCATGAATTAGTGAGAGAAGGCAGAGCTTGAACAGGATTCTTAAACGCGGTTTGTGAATTTTCTCGGCCTGAATGTGCATTTGTTGAAGGATCTCGTATGGCGAAATTCTGCTTTCCTTGCATTATAGATTAGCATAAGTGACCATCGACGGCAAAGGATCAAGACACGTCGTCGCTTTGAGTGCCTCTCCACCTATTCACCTAGCCGGTCTCACCGTAGTTAAATATTCAGCTGTTTCTTCCACTACCTATGGCTTAATTCTAGGATCACATTTGCTTTCTTGCAGGCTGACAAACTCACTAATAATGTGATGCGGGATGGTGAAGTAGAAATCAGATTACTGAAGTCAAAAGTCCACTGTTTTTGGGAATGCTTTAGCATGCTGGTCTAAATGATTCCCAATACAGCATTTGCTGACGATGTCAAGGGAAACGGACTTCGCATTTGTGTTCATAGCCAGGCGGTGTCCCTACTTTGCAGCGAAATTTGCTTGATATACGCCCGGAACCACGGGAAGTGCCGCAACAGTAGATCCTGCTCTAATAGTCGGTGGTGGTCATGCATTAGCACTGCATGTGCGTGAGCTGAAAATGTGGAAATGCAAATATAGAATGCGTAGCATTTGCTGTCTAACAGCCAGTTCAACAATGTGCGGCTGCAGGGAAGATTTAAAATGCTAGCTTGTATTCATGTTCGCCACGCGGACTACATTAGTTGCACTATTAAAGCCATTTCATAGAAGTGGGTCATGTGCTAGCTGCCGGTGTTTCTTTGGACGTGGAATACGCCTCTGGATCCCCTCCCTCTTCCATATCTCCCTACTTCTCGACTCTTCCTTTCAGCATTAAAACTGCCGACAGTCTGATAAAGGTGATGCTTTATGGGTGATAGCTTTCTGCTTTCGTGCGTGTGTAGGTTGTGGGGTGATGTGGAGTGCTTAATGGGGAAAGAATACATGGGCTGAGGGTGACAGAGACGGTGTGATGCAGCGCAGGTATTCTTGTGTGGAAAATGTCGCATTTGGATAAACTGACTTCTTCTTATCTCTCGCCTCGCCCATTAAAATTACATGCCTGTTAGTTAATTGGGAATGAATTGTGCAGGTGCGAATCTACATGGCATGATTAGCATCACTGGCAATCACTGCAAAGAACAGGACCATTGCCCATACCACGGGCAATCTTACGTTCTAACGGTTCGACGTCCTGTTCGGAACACCAATTCAACATCAATGAGTAAGTAAATTCGATGTTTTGCAGAGAACGTCCCTTAGAAAGAGCAAATCATGTGGGTATTAGAAGTGAAAGCAGCAATTAAACTGCAGAAGCTAACCAACAATGCCAAGATATTTCACTAAACAATTGGTTGGACAACTCATTGATGGCATTGCAGCACGCACAAATCCACCAGATCGAGTTAACTCACCTCGCGGATGTGGTGTGTCTTGTAAGGCATCACTGAAGGAAGGAATTAGTACTTGCGAAGTGAATGTAAAATAGGAACAATGCGATAATGCAAGAAGTGGACAAAAGTGTTTGCCCAAGCCTTTTTTAAGCTGCGAACGTAATGTTGCTAAAGCCACTTCAAGGAGGGAGATGTAGCTCTTATTTGACCTGATAGAATTAAGCACACAGGTTGAAGTGGTCATTCAGATATTCAAAATGAAGACTCAAATCATGTCACTACACTTATATGTTCCTAATACTTTATCGCTTGCGACTTGTTTGGACTGAGATGGATTAGCCGCCTCCACCACTCTCAAATCTTGATGGGATTGCATCGTCACACATTTTGAGCAAGCTTATTCGATGGCACTTGAGGCAAGTCAGACCGCATAGCAGCATCGGCGTAAGCGGGCGAGAAGCATTGGAGCAGACGCATGGTGCAGTAAAGATGAAGAAAGCCTGTCCGTAGCACAGACTAAGGCATTGTGCAAACATAGGTAGACAGGAGCGCCGGAAACCTGATAAACTCACCCTTCCTCCTTNAACAATGCGATAATGCAAGAAGTGGACAAAAGTGTTTGCCCAAGCCTTTTTTAAGCTGCGAACGTAATGTTGCTAAAGCCACTTCAAGGAGGGAGATGTAGCTCTTATTTGACCTGATAGAATTAAGCACACAGGTTGAAGTGGTCATTCAGATATTCAAAATGAAGACTCAAATCATGTCACTACACTTATATGTTCCTAATACTTTATCGCTTGCGACTTGTTTGGACTGAGATGGATTAGCCGCCTCCACCACTCTCAAATCTTGATGGGATTGCATCGTCACACATTTTGAGCAAGCTTATTCGATGGCACTTGAGGCAAGTCAGACCGCATAGCAGCATCGGCGTAAGCGGGCGAGAAGCATTGGAGCAGACGCATGGTGCAGTAAAGATGAAGAAAGCCTGTCCGTAGCACAGACTAAGGCATTGTGCAAACATAGGTAGACAGGAGCGCCGGAAACCTGATAAACTCACCCTTCCTCCTTGGTGCGAATTCTCCCAAACCTCGAAGTCTTACGCAAACAGTTTGTGCTACCACCGCCAGATGACGGTTGGTTCCAATACCCTCTGCCCATTTCACCTTCAATTTTGTCATTGCTTACCATTATTGATGCGTTCATTACATCGTGTTTGATTTTCGAGACACACACACACAATGGCACATTTATCTGGCAGTGCTGGCACGAAGTATGTGAAGTTCTTTGAGTGTGTGGAGTTGATGAGCCTCTGCATGAACATCCCATTTTGGAAGTGAATACTTTTAGCATGGTAACTCTTCACTGCAATGTGTCAGCGCATTAGGCAATGCGGATAGGTGGGCAAGTGTATTAGCCACCCACTCTTCCCACAAACTTTACCAACTTCCTTCACAAAGGCCGTGGAAACCATGCGATAACAGACGGAACAACCCGATTATTCTCATCGTTTCTTTATCCACATTGTCTCAAGGCAAGTTTCCCAGAACTCAATGCTTCCATCCGCTCGAATACTTTGACTTAGATTCCATGCCGTAGAAGAGATGCATTCTTTGATTGACAGCACCCACATTGAAAAAACTCTCACATTTGTCTTACATTTCATACGTTTCGGGTGGACAAGTGAAGGAGGCATGGTCTATGGTAGTGGAGGAAACAGGTTAAGGGGGAGGAGGTAAACCAGACCACCGCGATCTCGTAACCGACGTAGCGACTACTTCGTGCTTAATTGTGGGAGAACCAACAGTCGTCGCAAAATGTCAATTGGTTCATTAAACACTAGTTATTGTGGACAATATGATCGCGCGTAAAGAGGGGTCAAGTAAAGTGGGCCGCCTCCCGGAGTTTTAAACCCTGGTCACTCCAGTAGCGCTTTGATGATCACCGCATCAACAAATTTGCGAATGTAATGAAGCAGGCAACATTTATGCAAATCTGGCACCTATTCTAATAACTTGAGAGTGGGTTACTGCAAAACAATGTCAAACTAAATGGCAAATACAATCCTGTTTGTTATTTTAGTAGCAATTTGATTTTTCCGCCTACTCTTTTGGCTTGTTCGATTCATTAACAATGTTACCCTGTTGTATGAACTCCATGCGATTGCTGGACTCACTCCTACCCATGTAAATGAGGAAGACTTGTGCACAGCAGTGGCTAATACACCATTGTTGGGTCTGACCTGTCATTTGCTGGGCTACTTGAATTCTGTCTTCGATGAATAGATTTAATGGCCGCTATAATGAAGAGCGTTCACTAAATGAAATTTGAGACTACGCGGTGAAATTGTTAGTCGCATTTGGGAATACCGGTTTTACTACATGAGATTTAAAGACAATGAGAGTCAGCCGTATATGATGTGAATTCCGACCGAGTGGTAGAAATGATGTTTTAAATCTATGCTGGTTGGTAAAAGTTGCGGTACTTGAGCGACTTCACTGTTGGCAACCAATGTTAGCCACATCTTGTTCTTGCAAAGATGTACTCATGCATCGTGCTTTCAACCAGGGCAGCCCTGTCCGAGTCATTGCTAACTTGCGAATTGCCATCAGGTAGAATCGGTCACGCTTTGCCAGACCTAGTCACACAATGCCGAGTTATGAGCACTTTGCTGCGCAACAGTATCTGCCCATTTGATGGTCTCAGGCGGGGTGAATAGCTATTGTGGTGAGAACGCAGCCAGCACGAACGTGTGTGCACGGCACAGCGGTCTCATCCACTGTCGGCATTGCATTGAAACCCAAATAAGTTTGTCATAACGAGTTCTCGAAATTGTGGAAGCTTGACCGCACCGCAAGCACGGATAGCAACTGCTGAGTAGGATTTTACGTGGTTACATGCGATTAGTTAAGAAAAGGTTGTGCAGGGGAGGTGAATAAAACGACCAGTGAGAGTGGTTAAGATTTTGCGACCGTACATCCAATTACTCTCTGCCCGGTTTGGTAAAACAACTGCCAATTTTGGCATGTGCTAAACACTCGAAGGCCAAAAATCACAATGCCTGAATCTATGCAATCCCCGTACCTTGCTTACTTGATCCGCCACTCAACCAAATGAGGCTGTTACGTAAGCATCAAAGCAATCTGTGCACCTCATCCACTCACGTCGTTATCATTGACACTGCAACAAGTCGTTAATAGTCAAGTGTTTGTGCCGACATCGCAGGCCATCAATGTCATGGTTCAAGATGTAGCAGTGAAGGCAACTGATGTTCAAGATGTAGCAGTGAAGGCAACTGAATGGCCATATGAGTAAAGCAGGTGATTGCCAGATGAAATGAGGTGGCTAGACTCAAACGCAATCTATACGTTAGGAGCATATCTTAGTGTACCTGCAATTGGTGAGGCTACAATTGCGTGTTCTGTGTCTGTACCATTGTTACTTGCCTACTTTTTAGCAAACGGCATATGATTTTCTACAGTTCGATAATCACAAGAAGCGACCTCCTCCGAAAATTGGCGACTGCAAATAACCTCGAAGTCTTACGCAAACAGTTTGTGCTACCACCGCCAGATGACGGTTGGTTCCAATACCCTCTGCCCATTTCACCTTCAATTTTGTCATTGCTTACCATTATTGATGCGTTCATTACATCGTGTTTGATTTTCGAGACACACACACACAATGGCACATTTATCTGGCAGTGCTGGCACGAAGTATGTGAAGTTCTTTGAGTGCGTGGGGTTGATGAGCCTCTGCATGAACATCCCACTTTGGACGTGAATACTTTTAGCATGGTAACTCTCCACTGCAATGTGTCAGCGCATTAGGCAATGCGGGTAGGTGGACAAGTGCATTAGCCACTTACTCTTCCCACAAACTTTACCATGCGATAACAGACGGAATAACTCGATTGTTTTCATCGTTTCTTTATCCACATTGTCTCAAGGCAAGTTTCCTAGAACTCAATGCTTCCATCTCTCGAATACTTTGACTTAGATTCCATGCCGTAGAAGAGGTGCATTCTTCGATTAACAGCACCCACATTGAAAAAACTCTCACATTTGTCTTACATTTCATACGTTTCGGGTGGACAAGTGAAGAAGGCATGGTCTATAGTAGTGGAGAAATCATGTTAAGGGGGAGGAGGCAAAACAAACCACTGCGATCTCGTAACCGACGTAGCGACTACTTCGTGCTTAATTGTGGGAGAACCAACAGTCGTCGCAAAATGTCCATTGGTTCATTAAACACTAGTTATTGCGGACAATATGATCGCGAGTAAAGAGGGGTCAAGTAAAATGTGCCGTCTGCCGGAGCTTCAAACCTTGATCACTCCAGTAGCGCTTTGATGATCACCGCATCAACAAATTTACGAATGTAACGAAGCAGGCAACATTAATGCAACTTTGGCACCTATTCTAATCACTTGAGGGTGGGTTACTGCAAAACAATGTCCAACTAAATAGCGAATACAATCCTGTTTGTTATTTTAGTGGTACTATGATCTTTCTGCCTACTCTTTTGGCTCGTTCGATTCATTAACAATGTTACCCTGTTGTATGAACTCCATGCGATTGCTGGACTCACTCCTACCCATGTAAATGAGGAAGACTTGTGCACAGCAGTGGCTAAAACACCATTGTTGGGTCTGACCTGTCATTTGCTGGGCTACTTGAATTCTGTCTTCGATGAATAGATTTAATGGCCGCTATAATGAAGAGCGTTCACTAAATGAAATTTGAGACTACGCGGTGAAATTGTTAGTCGCATTTGGGAATACCGGTTTTACTACATGAGATTTAAAGACAATGAGAGTCAGCCGTATATGATGAGAATTCCGACCGAGTGGTAGAAATGATGTTTTAAATCTATGCTGGTTGGTAAAAGTTGCGGTACTTGAGCGACTTCACTGTTGGCAACCAATGTTAGCCACATCTTGTTCTTGCAAAGATGTACTCATGCATCGTGCTTTCAACCAGGGCAGCCCTGTCCGAGTCATTGCTAACTTGCGAATTGCCATCAGGTAGAATCGGTCACGCTTTGCCAGACCTAGTCACACAATGCCGAGTTATGAGCACTTTGCTGCGCAACAGTATCTGCTTATTTGATGGTCTCAGGCGGGGTGAATAGCTGTTGTGGTGAGAACGCAGCCAGCACGAACGTGTGTGCACGGCACAGCGGTCTCATCACTGTCGGCATTGCATTGAAACCCAAATAAGTTTGTCATAACGAGTTCTCGAAATTGTGGAAGCTTGACCGCACCGCAAGCACGGATAGCAACTGCTGAGTAGGATTTTACGTGGTTACATGCGATTAGTTAAGAAAAAGTTGTGCAGGGGAGGTAAATAAAACGACCAGTGAGAGTGCTTGGGATTTTGCGACCGCACATCCAACTACTCTCTGTTCGGTTTGGTAAAACAGCTGCCAATTTTGGCATGTGCTAAACACTCGAAGGCCAAAAATCACAATGCCTGAATCTATGCAATCCCCGTACCTTGCTTACTTGATCCGCCACTCAACCAAATGAGGCTGTTACGTAAGCATCAAAGCAATCTGTGCACCTCATCCACTCACGTCGTTATCATTGACACTGCAACAAGTCGTTAATAGTCAAGTGTTTGTGCCGACATCGCAGGCCATCAATGTCATGGTTCAAGATGTAGCAGTGAAGGCAACTGAATGGCCATATGAGTAAAGCAGGTGATTGCCAGATGAAATGAGGTGGCTAGACTCAAACGCAATCTATACGTTAGGAGCATATCTTAGTGTACCTGCAATTGGTGAGGCTACAATTGCGTGTTCTGTGTCTGTACCATTGTTACTTGCCTACTTTTTAGCAAACGGCATATGATTTTCTACAGTTCGATAATCACAAGAAGCGACCTCCTCCGAAAATTGGCGACTGCAAATTAATGCTACAAAATAAAGCAGTGGCTTATGAAGATGCAAAGAAGCGCACAGAATGCAAATTTGTGGCAAAACTTTCTGAGTGAACACGAATCTCGTGATGGAATGGACGTTGGCAACCACCGGGAAATGCGCATTGTCTCCACTACTCTTCCCGTTCCTCATATTACTGCTTCAGTATGAACCTATGTATTCAGCTCATATGGTCGCAGAAATGCTTGTCGAGAGCAAAAAGTCAAACGCTCATATCGAGTTGCACTAACCCTGTGCTGCCTTAGCTTAATCAGCCACTAGGCAAGTGGTGGAGACTGAGGACTCTAACATCAATGTTTAAAGTAATCGACGGTGACGAGGCGTACGCGAAGACAACGCATCTATCTGCGGCACTGCATTACCACCCTGTTTCAAGCCTGAGCTTGGCCACTGACTACGGTCGTGAGACCATGCGATACGGACGCCAAATCTTTTATGGACTGCGTCATTTTGGCAACGATGAGGCAATTACACCCAACAATCTCACATTCCTATTCTCTATGCCAATGAGAAGGGATCCTTCTCATTTTGCAGACCTCAGGCAAACTAGAATGCCATCTGAGCCATAACCTGTTGCACTATGCCGCGGCCAGGTCACTGGTAGAAATTCACGCTTCCCCGGACCCATATCACAAAACAATAATCCATGCGACTACCGGACTTTCACCAGTCCATGGATGTAGGCGAAATGGAGCATTGGCTTGTGCATTAGCCTTAGGTGAGAAGTGCCTTCCTGCTAAGCTACGCGAATTTAGTTCTTTGCCATGGTTAAATTACTTCAAAACCGGCGCCCTAAAAATCATCTAGGAATGGATTTAGAGTCAAGGTAAAGGAGCGTTTACCGATTAAAGGTTGAAACCACGTAATGAAACTGATAGTTGCATTTGGAAACATCTAGCAAAGTGTGTGATTTCAAAAGACACCAAGAGATGGCTGTACATGGTGCGGAGTCGGACTGAGGTGTGGAAGTTAAATATCGAATCCGTGTTGATTAGCAAATTAATTGCGGGAATCGAACGATATTATTGTCGACAACCAATGTTGGCTACAACTTGATGCTGCAAGTATGAACCCATGCATCGTACTCTCAATAGGGACAGCGCTGTCCGAGTCATTGCCAACATTCGAATCGTTGTCAGCAGGAGTCTGTCGTGATTTGCCAGACCTGGTCACGTGACACATTTTCATGATTTCTTAGTCGTCACACCTTGTCTGCCCATTTGATAGGCTCAGGCAGAGAGATTGGCCGTCATGGTGAGAGCACAGCCAGCGTGAACGTGTCTACGTGGCACAGCGGTCTGATCCACTGTCGGCATCCCGTACGGTTGTCTGTCTACGTGGCTTTTCATGCAGAGTTCATTAAAACGCGGATTCTCGACCACACTGCAAGCACGCTTCGCAGCTGCTAAACGGGCACGTTGGTGGTAATTTACTAATAGTTTGGAAAGAAGCTGTGTAGAACGAGGCGAAGGAGTGGTCACTGAGAGTGTATGGGCTTGTGCAACCGCATAGTCAGCTACTCAGTGCTAGACTGGGCAAAGTGTTAGCCACGTGTAGCATGGACTTGGGACGCAAAATCCTGCACCTGCAAACTCTGAACCAATGCAAGTCCTGCATCTTGCTTACTTGCTCGATACTTCAGCGGAGTTGAGCTTTTGCATAGGCATCAAAAGAAACTGTGTTCCTCATCAAACCCACGTCACAACTGTCGACGTTGCCACAAATCGTCTTGGATGGGGTAATTGTGTTGAGAGGAAATCTATAGCGATTGTTAGGCCATCTTTCAGGTTCAGTGAAGAATGCGCAAGGTGGATCGTGAGCTCACAGCAGCCGTGCTCCTCATCGCCTCCAACTTAAAATGTTGCTCCTCTTAATAATACAAGCCACGTTTACTCAAGTAGCATTGCTAACAAAGCTAGGCACATTAATGGAAATAGTGTGTGTGCTACTAACTGAAGTGCAATTAAAGAGGACAGAGCATAACACTTCCAACCGTATTGTGCATGTGCAACACGGGATCACATTGAAGAAAAAGCTGGCAAAAGTCAGATGTGTATGAATCCATGGACTTGAATTTGTGTAGACGTGGCTGGAAGCGTAATGTTCGTGGGATGCAGTGGCTGAGTAATTGGTAAGTTGGAATCCAACCCATGGAGTGCAAGGAATTGACGAAAAGTCATCCTGGTAAATTATTGACAGTGATGGTAAGTGATAATAGCCAACAGCGACGGTTCTGTTGGGGTTCTCACAATTGCAACAGGTCTCGTAAGCTTTCTATGTTATCTGTTGCTGACTGCACGCATTATGCTGCCGGGCAGATCGCTTTGTTACATGCCTACAGAGGTAACTATCTGGAAAGTGAACGTTTGAAATTTGATGTCGTGCCTATTTGGGCTTACCGCTTTTAGGTTTTGCCTTTGATGTTGCGCTTTATGCTGGATGCCTTCTGGACACTTGCGTCCCCACTGTTAGCAATAGGAGGAGCTTACCTCAATAGAGGGGAGAAAGGAAAGAATGAGTTATAGGTGGTTGGATGTGTTGTTGGTGGGCTATTGACGAAGTGTCGAGTTAAAACTCTGCTACCAACAATGTAGCCAACACGGTATCCTCAAAGACGGTCCTAATTTGATCAAAGAAAAGATGTCTATTTAGTGGACTAAACGTCGCTTTTGAAGGAGAAGATGCGATGGATGTGCCCGTACGCCCACGCACACACATCCACACATGCATGCCCAAAATGCCAAAGGAAGCAAATGGGCAATGATATGCACACTAGCCCGAACGGAGGGAAACAGAGGCACAGAAAAGGCGAAGAATAAGGGTATACTGAGGGATGAAGCGCAGCATCAAAGCGATTATTGTTGGAAAATTGTGTGTGGAGTCTGTCTAGAAGAAGCAAAGAAGAAAGTAGAGAATTAGGTTAGCAGGTAAAATTTGGACCAGACTGCGAAAAGCAAGGCATGAACCAAGAGCGACGTACTCTCCTTCATTCTTGAGAGGGATGAATGACGGAGGCGAGTGGGAAGTAAGATGAAGTAGAGCTAGTGCCGGAGTGGTGCCTTGGAAACCGAAGCGATAGAAAGATAGCAATGAAGAGGGTAGGGAGGTCATTAATCAAGTGTGGTCTGACCTTGTTTACTGTGGTCTAGTCACTAATTTGTCTAGTTTGTGGCACGTATCTCTGAGTGATTTGGACATGCGATGCTGAGAAATCTTAAGGTTTGGGAGAAAGACTTGACTTAATANTTGTTTACTGTGGTCTAGTCACTAACTTGTCTAGTTTGAGGCACGTATCTCTGAGTGATTTGGACATGCGATACTGAGAAATCTTAAGGTTTGAGAGAAGGATTTGACCTAATAAGAGGGCGTTGGAGAGGGGTGGGGTGAAATGAAGGGACGTAGGAGAACTGATGGCGAATTGGAGGCGATAAAGTTGAAGCGACATGGGAGCATTGGAGGGGCAGGGAATGCACGTTCCACCCCACCGGATGCAAAGATTGTATAGAGCATGGGTGGTAGTGTGTGATGCAAAATGCAATGCTTGAGAGCTCGTAATATGTGATGGAAGAAGAGAAAGATACGCTGAATGAGGAAGGAGAACCAAGTGAACTCTAGCTTCGCCCTTATGGATACAGCGACAGATGATGCTTGGGTAGTTGTCTTAATCATTCGCTCGTGGACTTCATATTTATTAGCTTTCATCTAGATGTCCTTCAACACCAACCATGTTAATGATTTGTTCCGCCTTTTGCCAACTCAAGTTCTACCGACTGCAAGACAAGCAATCCAAATAGAAATAACTTAATTTCATTTCGTTTGAGTTTACACCATTCGAGGCGCAATTACTCACCCGCTGTTGACCCACGCACACGTGGGCGTCACGAATGTAGCTACGTGGCTCTAATCTTCGGAAAGGGGCAAAGTTTTACCGACCTCAGCACAATCGCCCACAGGATGTGACACTGCCCTAATCGATACCCCTCACTAAATTTTCGGCCTCGGATTAGTAAATTGGATCCTCACAATTTATTGTGTGTTTGCGGCAATAACACAGGCTTGCCATGCACTCGCATCGCTTGGTTGGTCACCTTCACGATGAAACACGGGAAAATGAAGACCCCTTAAGCCTTCCAGGTGGCCCGCGATCCTTGGGTACAAAATACCTCTGCTTTGTTAAAGCCTGAGCAAATGGGGCATAGGAAGGGCCAGCTCGATAATTAACCTTAAATTGATTTGCCCAATCCATGAATGCAAGAAAGGCATTTGTAAACGGGTAAGTAGGTGAATGAGCAATGATTTTCCCTTTTGCGAGGACAGCTTAGACATTACGAAGGTGGGCTCGGTTGTTACATTCCAGCACAGAGAGCATTTCTAGTGGTCTAGTACACTTGGTCAAATGCGGAGGCCCTTAAAAAATTATGGTCGAGAGCTGCTGTGATAGTGCANACACGCGAAGGACGGGTAAGCAGGTGAATGAGCAATGATTTTCCCTTTTGCGAGGACAGCTTAGACATTACGAAGGTGGGCTCGGTTGTTACATTCCAACACAGAGAGCATTTCTAGTAGTCTAGTAAACTTTGTCAAATGCAGAGGCCCTTTATAAATTATGGTCGAGGGCTGCTGTGATAGTGCAACAGGAAGCCAACAATCGAATGGATGTGTTCCTTTGCNTCCTTAAGGATACTGACACAATGGAGTTATATTATTTTGAGCTTACACAATCTCCATAATGTGCCGACGGCTTGGTTCTATGTTCCAAACGTGCGTCCGACTCGGGTGTTCTAAGCAATTGCTATTAGCCAGCGTCGAATGGTTGCGATGATTTTTTTCAACTTAGAGCCTAAGGAAATCTACGGGTCATAAAAATATAAGATGACTCTTGAAAACACTGCTAATTCTTCGAGGGTTTCATCAGCCATGGTTCAGATCCCTTATTTCCATCTGCTCGATTATCCATTCACGCACTCCAGAACAAAATCTTCCATCATTCATGCGTTTATTGCAGGGTTCCTTACTCCAGGATCGCAAGACCGAATTCTCATTCCATACAACACACCAATGCTACCATAAATTCGTTAAAAAATAATCTATCCACCCTAAAATGCACTTTTATTCACCCAAAAATTCGTGTTTATCCATACCATGTGCCAACATCCACTAGTCTTCGTGATCGCCTTTGTACCCGCATGTCTCAATCTTTAGTTTAGATCGGGACATAGAAGTTAGCCACAAAATAAACGTATACTAGCGTAAAACTTTCATGTCCATTGAGGTTGGCCTATGCTGGCCGTCAAATCACTAACTTGTGCATCTGCACACAATCATTTGGAAAGCAGCTCATTACAGCTGAGTTATGTTTGCTTTTGCAATGTGAACCAATGTCAATTGGAACAACAAACAATGGGGTTAAAGTACCAACAGGGACGACTTTCAGGGTCTCCCCGTCGCGAGTGAAGACCGAGAAATTTAAAGTGTTTTTACTAGGCATCTAGAGTTAACTGACAGCATGTCACCGCGCCCATCTGCGAAATATTGCGGCGTGGGGCTGGACAACTGGGAATAATCAACCAACAGTACACCTTGACTCCTTTTGATATTACTACGACGGAAGGGGAAATACTTCATGAAAGATCTGCTTACGTGTTACGATTCCTTATTTTAATGGCAAAAGTATAGTTTAGGAAGGTATCATTCAACCCCTTTTCTTGTATTCGCATAGCTGGCACATCCCAAGTTGCTTGTTAAAGCAGGAGTTGGGGACCGCTTACAGGTACACCAAACACATTGCCAAGGTAGCTAAAGCATGAAAAGTAGCATGTGGTGCATGCGTCTTAATCGAGTGAATGTTTAAAATCTTAACTACGTGGCTCAGCGAATTCGAAAGAAGGCTTAGTTGCGTCAGGCAAGTAGAGCAAAAAGTGGAGGAGAATTGGGCGAGATCCCAAGGCATTGGCACAGTAATCTTGATTCGTACTCAGCGCTTGGATTTATAAAACAGTTTCACCTAGCATTCGAATGCCCTACAGGACCTCGACCACAAAGGCCGAGAATTAGGTTACTGCATGAAGTTCCTATGTCATCAACACCACGTAGGGAGCCAAACGTGACATCTTCTCACCAACACCGGTAATCACCTCCGTTAGAATGGCTACATAGGTACATTTTGAATGATAACGTAAAGCGATCTGGTTTATTGCACATAACCACCCTCATGGAGAGCCCAGCCACTGCGGTAGTCTGAAAGTTGTGGAANACCTCCGTTAGAATGGCTACATAGGTACATTTTGAATGATAACGTAAAGCGATCTGGTTTATTGCACATAACCACCCTCATGGAGAGCCCAGCCTTGGGCAAGGCGACAGAATGAAATCCATTCATCATACACTCGCAACATGAGATATGTAATCTCGGGGGAATATTTTCGTCATGTTCCAGAGCAAAAGCCCTTCTAGATTAGGCGTAAATTGCTTGACTATTTCCAGTTTGAGCCTTTCACCTCTAAATTGTTCACACCCTTCTTGAGCGTTCAGCTTCCACCTATCAGTCATCATTCGCAGCTAAGGCTAATATGCATGTGGTCTTGAATCCTCATCCCAACATAGCCAATTCAACCCTCTATGGATGCTTTGATCAGCCAAGTTGATCTTAACAGGAGAACTGCAAGGTTCTCATTCAGTAAACAAAGTCCACTCAAGCACTTCACCAAGTGTTTGTGCAAACCATAACATTCATGGAAGAGAACGGAAATCAGTTATATTAACGGAAATACATTGAAGCATCTCACTGCATAAACCGAATAGAGAGCAGGTGGAAAGCTCATTGCTCGGTAGAAGAGAATGGTTTAGGTGACCGCAGCATTGCAGCCGTTGTCAATGCTCTTGCACTTCAAGTCGTAACTGACATAGTTCAACACCTCCCCGACATTAGGGTGCACGTATGCAATACACTTGACATACAACAGTCGCCATCTCACCGGTGTGGTAGTCAGTGGGGAATCATCAGCGTCGCCAAAAACTCCAACAAGTTCTTCAAAGCAGCGCGGATCACTTGCTGTGCCACTGACACCACCCAGCAAGACCACTATGATTAAGATTTGATGGGGCTTGATGACGTCCAGGAGGTCCAGTAGGTCATCCCTAAAAGGAAGTGTGGTTCCCACAACGTATATGAAACAGCTGTACTTGGTGAGGCTGCATTCAAATGAGCTTGTTGGAATCCTAGTGTGATGCATTTTTCCATCTATCCCAGTAACAATAGTGGTAAGGTGAGCATCTTGTGCCTCGATGAAATCTATGCAAAACGGAGTGCCCATGAGTGAGTAATCTTCGACAATCGCGTAGTATAAGTCTCTGTACCGTAGTATGTTTTTGACATCACCTCCCTTTCTTAGCAGGTCTAGGTGAGGTACGAGGCAGCAATGGATGTCTTCACAGTTATAGAGCAGATTAGACCTGGATAAATGCCTTTGAAACGATACCGTTTCTGACGTACAATAATCGATGGCTGGAGCAGCGTTTTGACACAGAGACGGCGACACTTGTGGAAAGAGCAGTTGAGTGAAACGCTTGTCGAGCCACCTACAATCCTTGATGTACCTACCCATCGTTCTAGTAGACTGTCGAGTAGAGAGAATCCAATTCCAACCCGGAATAGTAAGACAGGTGTTAACCAAATCAGGGGCATCGAGGGATTCGCAGATTTTGAGCCGCATTTCGGGTGGCAAGTCAGTGATACTTCGTGGTGTCTATAGCGTTAAGAAAGCATGCATGTGCAGTGGGGAAAAGCATAGAAACATGTGAGCACAAAGACAAGAGATAACTGATGAGGGATTAGTAGAGGCTTCTAGAACCTACCGGCATTGTCAGCTGTACTTGGTGAGGCTGCATTCGAATGGGCTTGTTGGAATCCTAGTGCGATGCATTCTTCCATCTACCCCAGTAACAATAGTGGTAAGGTGAGCATCTTGTGCCTCGATGAAATCTATGCAAAACGGAGTGCCCATGAGTGAGTAATCTTCGACAATCGCGTAGTACAAATCTCTGTACCGTAGTGTGTTTTTGACATTACCTCCCTTTCTTAGCAGGTCTAGGTGAGATACGAGGCAGCAATGGATGTCTTCACAGTTATAGAGCAGATTAGACCGGGATAAATGCCCTTGAAACGATACCGTTTCTGACGTACAATAATCGATGGCTGGAGCAGCGTTTTGACACAGAGACGGTGACACTTGTGGAAAGAGCAGTTGAGTGAGACGCTTATCGAGCCACCTGCAATCCTTGATGTACCTATTTATCGTACTAGTAGACTGCCGAGTAGAGAGGATCCAATTCCAACCCGGAATAGTAAGACAGGTGTTAACCAAATCAGGGGCATCGAGGGATTCGCAGATTTTTAGCCGCATTTCGGGTGGCAAGTCAGTGATACTTCGTGGTGTCTATAGCGTTAAGAAAGCATGCATGTGCAGTGGGGAAAGGCATAGAAACATGTGAGCACAAAGACAAGAGATAACTAATGAGGGAGTAGTAGAGGCTTCTAGAACCTACCGGCATTGGCCTGCACTAGTGTGGAATGACTGCATGCCGGCGATGTGGAGGTTTAAATAATTCATGCTCTTGGGGGAGGGAGTCGACTGACCTCATTACTTCGTCACCGTATTGGTTCATTCCGTGTCGTCTGGTGTAAGGCTACGCGATCCCCACGCCAACCCGGATCGCCTTTGTCCAGCTATAAAGAATACAACTTTGTAACATTGGAATCCATAGTCCTTTATGCGCTGTGATTGCTTGCAGCAACAATGGCATCGGCATACTTGCCCGTTGGACAGCTACTAGCCGCCCACGTGACCCGACAGCAAACCATTCATCAGGCGGTCGCTTAGTGGCATAGGTGCCATATTTCGAAGAAACAGTAGCGTGTATTGCCAGTCGGGTGTCGATTTTTGAGCTGGTCAAACTGGGTAGGTCTTTCCCAAAGGAGGCTAGCTGAGATTATTCTACATTTATATGGCAGGCGAAATGCAGTGATATACATCACTGTGATGCTGATAATTGGCAAGTACAGTTGCTTGCAGCTTGGAATGAGCTCCTCCTGGAACGATAGTCACAATTCCTTCGTCGTGTGCAGTATTTTGAATGCAACCATTAGTTTAGGACGCACTAGTGATTGAATAGATGCGCTAGACTAACTGAGAACTTAGAATTCAATAATGTTAATAAACAGTGTTAGATATGCATGCTTAACCTTGTAATCTCAAATTCCTTAGCATCGAGAGGTAGCATTGAACGGTAGCGTCAAACTCGAGGGTGTGGCGCCCATTGCTGGTAGACTCAATGTCAGCCTTAACAACCCTTTCATGCGAAGGCAGTGGGGCTCCCTTGAATTCGTAGGCTTTTAACAAACCTTTAAGTCAGCAGCATGATTTTGCGTGTCTTCCTTCTCAAAGGGAAGTTGCTGAACTTCTGGATGGATCAAGAATGCTAAATTAAAGGAAGCTCACTAAAGATCAGGTGATGATACCGCTTCGCACTTATGCACTACAGCAAAACAAACTCGTCTGCCAAAAGAGCTCAATATTCTAAACTGTTTGACTTCAAGCTCTACCACTGCAGTCAGTCTCTCCATCAACACAGATCACTACGCAGACGATGTGGTATCACTTAGTCCCATTCAAACATGCGAGCTTTATCCCAGCCATTAAAGCATCCTGTTTTATAAAGTCTTCATGAATAACTAGGTTATTGCAAAGTATTCAATCAACGATCAACGATCTGCAAACAAACTGATCCAGTGCTAATAATTTGGCCAGGTATTGCAAGCCGAGTGGTGTATTTGGTGTGCAAAGTTCGAAGAAGGGCAAAAGTCTCCGAGACTTCAGCACAGGTTTCAATGTTATTGGTTGGAAAGGAAACCGTTGTTCAACTTATATATTACAAAGAAAAGCATTGAGACCCAACCACTTCCCAGACAATTAACCATTCGGAAGCATTCTACAAGCGTTGGTGCCAACTACAAGAGGTCAAATTAAAATTTGAAAATGATGGGTCAGGTTAACATTAATTTGATTTTACTACGTGATAGCAGTGCTTGAAAGAATACATACGACTTTGCATGATGGTGGAAACAAATTTTNAGTTCAGGTTGGCATTAATTTAATTTTACTACGTGATAGCAGTGCTTGAAAGAATACACACGGCCTTGCATGATGGTGGAAACAAATTTTACCACACTAAGTAATCATTTTCCACTTCCTTACAGGGACTGAGATCTTGACGCATTACGTACCTACGAAAAATGCTTCCAGTGATGTGCACAGGAAACTTCTGTTGTCGCTTTTAAAAAGACTTGAAATCATGGAATACAAAAGAGCAGAAGCCAGGTTGCTCATGCGGAGCGGGTTCCAGACTAATGGTGCTTCCATTCGCCGCTGCAGAGGACAACGCGCAAGAAGAACTAAGACCCTGAATTGAGGGATCAGATTTGGGATTGGTTCATTGAAGAAATCAGGGTAGCAGGTCCTCAACAATGGCTAATCATCCATCCAGATTATGGATCCAATGCCAGCCTGACCACGCATGCGCTGTGTAAAAATTGGAGTGTGAAGAAAGAGAATGGGGTTGTTTTATTCGGTTCACTGAACGTTTTAAACTCAAAGATGAAAGGGCACCCCATCTTCAAGCCACGCGCAAAACTCTTGGTCAGCTAAGATCATTACCTAGCTTTCAATCTATCCGCTTCACCACATTGCACCGAAACCCTAAAAGATCGCCAATCTTGCAGTGCAAATAGTTTCCGACTTCCGCGCCTCAGAGACAGGTGAAACGACTCAACTGCGGTAGGGCAGATCTGTTCAGGGTGATTGTGGGTGGAAGTACTGACTATGATGCTAGTGCAAAATCGCCAACTGAAGGGTTTTGCATTCTTCTTGTAAACTTCGGCTTTCCTACGTTTTAGAAACCTTGTGGTTCTCTTCCAGCAAACGTCCTATTACCTTTGTTACTGCTGGCGAAAGTGTTAAGGTCGCCAGCGTAAAGCCCTATTTACCAGTATTTTACTCTTGAGCTCGGATTCGCCTGATGGGAACGAATACTTGCAGTTTTGGTAGACGTCCTTACCTCCCGTCGGTCGCCACATCATGCTTATAAATTTATTGATGGTACAATCATTAAAAACCGACATGCAGTCATGAGTTCTTAACTTCTTTTTGTCGGGTCAAATTCTTGTGTTCACCGAGCGTAGAATCCTGACTGGGTAACTCCATGAGCTTGAGAGAACTATAGGTTTGCATTAAGCTTTTTGTCACTGTGGTGTTTGTGCAAGTTTGTGCAGTCCAAAACATGCTTGGTCGCCCCCGACTTATGGAGCCATAATCACTTTATTTTGCGTTTTACCACCTACCGCTTTGAATTAGTTGATGCAGTAGAGATGAAAGGCGACGGAGATGGCCGATGTATCGGGACTACTGCTGTTTGAGCTGCGCGTGTCAAATTTGAAAAGGATTTTCCTTATCAACAATTTGGTGGTTATCTATCAGATAATAATTCCCGGACAATTGTCAAAGCACGACTTCGACTGCTGATGGTATAAAATATTGGCTGCTGCTGAAATCGATGGTTTCCAAATGACTCCTGCTTAAGTCCGGTAAGCTAAATCTGGTTTATGTTCATTTGTATGCTTTGGTAAACTTAGTCTTTATGCGTCGCCGGCCTTTTGGCGCTACCGCATGAATTTGTATTTTTCACTGACCGCTTGAATTAAACGTAAAGATTTTATGTATCTGGCAACCACGGTCCACAGCCCACCTATGAAGTGGCGTGATTCTGTGCAAGTTCTACATTTCGTAGATTCTACGCCTAAGTTGTCTCATACAAAGGGGAGGTTTGCTGCCATAAAAACTCGGGTGTCCCGTCATTCGTAGCAATTCAGATTGCTTTTTAATTCTGGTAAAATAAAAGAAGCATACGATTAAAAGGCAGTTGCAGCTTGGCAATTTTTGCCTCATTCACTCACCCACTGACCGTTGGGAGTGGTCAGTCTTTCAGCGGTTTCCGTTGAAGCGCATGCTTCGCCTTCTGCACTGGCACATCATGCTCTGCTAGTCGATGAGCAGTTGACTATTGGGGTGAGCATTGCAAATGGGGCAGTTTGCAGAAGAGGAAGCTTTCATCACATGGGATGCCTCTTGCTCCGCGAATAAAGAACCTGCAGTGCACTTCATGCAGAGGGTTTGGCCCACGCACCTGCGGCATTTTTCCACCTTACAGTCGTTTGTCTGGCTTCCTTTTCTTAATTCTTCTTCTGTCATATACATGACACGTGCAGCATTAAATAGTTCGCTCATTCCATTGCATCACCACCTATTACTGCCGCGTCTCCTTTGTGAAACAGGGTGGTTGCGGCAACAAATACAATGTTTGAAATTTAGGTGCATCCAAGCGAGGCATCATCAACGTCAGCTAACATTCCATAGTCGATTCTCACCAAANTGTCTCTTGCTCCGCGTATAAAGAACCTGCAGTGCACTTCATGCAGAGGGTTTGGCCCATGCAGCTGCAGCATTTTTCCACCTTACAGTCGTTTGTCTGGCTTCCTTTTCTTAATTCTTCTTCTGTCATATACATGACACGTGCAGCATTAAATAGTTCGCTCATTCCATTGCATCACCACCTATTACTGCCGCGTCTCCTTTGTGAAACAGGGTGGTTGCGGCAACAAATCCAATGTTTGAAATTTAGGTGCATCCAAGCGAGGCATCATCAACGTCAGCTAACATTCCATAGTCGATTCTCACCAAACTCCGTCTCGATAAAAGGCCATGGCTGAACTGCCAAGCTTTTGTGAAAATAGCAAATGGCTCGCGTTGCATTTTGCATCTGCTCCAAAGACCTTTTGTGAGGCAGGGACTCGTGTAGCCCGTGATTTGCTTCCTTTCTCGGCTTTGTCTTCGCAATTGCATGCGCCCACAGCTGCATCACCAAAGTCGGTATCCAGTGCAAACGAGTAGGGCTCAAATCTCAATTTGGGCAATCTTAGAGTCGGTGCACAGCACAGCATTAACTTTAGCACTCTATTTACGTTTGCACTTTGTCAATGCACGCACCCATCTTACGAGTTGCTTAAAGCCCTGGCCAAACGCCTAAGGTAACCTGCTACACGCAGAACACTACGGAATACCATTTGATTGGTCGGTGTCAGTGCTGACTTGCTTTTGCTGTGCGAATTTGGTAACCAACATTCAGTGGACTAGGGCTGGATTCATGCTCTAAGGACGCAAGGAGTATTGCATTACAGTTCAGAGTTTAGCGTGTGGTGTTCATAAAGCTTGTTTAGCAAAACTGAAGCTGGATTTTCTTCTAACTTTTGTTATTTTGCCTCTCAGTATCCTATTCTAAAAACTAGTGGTGGGAAACAAAAGAGAGCCTTTCGAGTCCTTGGTGTGGAATATTGGGAACATGCCATCCTGTGCTACCATGTTCGGCTTCCTGCATTTAACGCACGGCAGCAGACCTTCGTCGTTTATTTTTATCTGAGTAGCTTAGGGGACCGTAGTGCCTTTTGCGGATTCTTGACATAGTCTATGGTCAGATCTTCTACAGGACTGCTTATTTCTTTCTCCAGAGAAGAAAATTCTCAGCCGGTTTTAACCCACATTATAAACAACTTGAATCCCTCCCCCAATTTTAGCACCATCTGCTTTTTCATAAGTTAGTTTTAGTACAATTGGTGTGGCAAATCTCTTCCTTGTAACTAGCAGGCTGATCTGTTCAGTGCTTTTTTACTTGTGGCACTATAAATCTGTTCAGTGCTTTTTTACTTGTGGCACTATAAACAGCTTGTAGCGATCGTGATCATGCACTTCCTTCTCTAAACAGCATGAACACAGTCGGATTAAAGTCCACTGAGATGGGGACCAAGGACACCTGTGCGGGTAAAATGCGGCACATGGAGCACATCACAGGTTACGCCAACTTTGGAGCAAGGTTTTTGTTTCAGTGATGATGGTCCGCCCACCTATAAATTACTCAGCTGGCAACGTCCAATCCATGGCCAATTAATTACCCTTTGTTATGGCGTGATGCGCCCGCACAAGGCTGCACTACCTGTCGGATGCAAAGATGTAGGTTGCCTTCTAATAAAAGAATAGAGAGCACCGTTATTGGCACACGCAATGACAATAGGAGGGACTTTGTAACACGTGTTTGACTAAGCGCAACTCTTGTGTGAGAAGCGTTCATTGAACAACCACAAATGATTTCTACTGCTTGTAGTGTTCCACATAGTCAGTGCCCTTCCCTCACGGGAACGAAGGTCAAGAAGCTAGAAGTGAAAACGGAATCTATTACAATCAAGGCCGTCCGACTTGCACTGAAGACAAGCCACTAAATGTGAGTTTCCATGTCACGGCATTATTATCGGCTACTCTGAGCTGTCAGCTCATGCGCATTGGTATCGATGCCTGTGCGTCCATCTTGCCCAACTTACACGAACCGAATCAAGTAGAGGGTGGCTTGCTAATAAAATCGGTCACATAAGATCGAGGTGATCTACTTTGCGTGTTACACAAGTAACCCACGATAGCTGATTAACGTAAAGGAATGATTTTGCAAACAGAATATAAGCATATACAAAACCGTACCAAAGGGCGTGAAAGAGGGCACTTAAGCTGGCACATGTAGAAGGACTGCCAAAGACGTTCAAAACTAAGGTCTGCCAGTTTTCAGTAAACACAAACTACCTGCATCACCAGTTGTTTTGCTGATACCAAGTTCTCATAGACTTTCAAGTAATTCATGTTGCATCAGTGCAACGTACTTATTAGAAAGAATCGATCCGAGTGCGTTTATGTGATGTTGGCTGCGGACATGGCAATATGCAGGGTGCTAAGAAACTGTGGCGCTGTCAGCGAAAAAACGGTAAACAGAAGAAGATCCAAAGTCAGGGGATAATTTACTCTCTTCTGAAGCGCCGTCTTTGGCATGCAGCTGAGTTAATCCAAGAGCGGATTCAAGAATTGGTTTGGTGCTGATCAAGTTGAACTTTGCTTTTCGCAAGGCCCTACCGCTCTCTTCTGCTCAATGCGCAGGTTGAAACTCTAAGCCCACTTCAATTATAATTGAGGCGCATTCGAATTTTTCGGCTGTGAGGTATTGCCACTCTGTACTCAACTCCGACTTTGCTTTCAGTAATTGGTAACTCTCATCTCTACCAATGGTCTTCGCTTTTAGGATTCCTTAGCACTACATCTAAGCAGGGAAAAGTTGCTCTTTTAATAAGCGTGCACTTCTCGTACACCCCAAAGCAGGCTTTGTGGTAGACTAAATGGCATCAATTTGGAAAGCCAATTTTCCGCGTTCACTCACCAGCTATTGCCACACTGAGCTAGTCCTGCTATGCTGGCCTGGAGGAATCGAGACAATGATCGAGTGCTCAAAAGCAGATTAATCTTCCCTAACTTCTAATTAAACATTCCTTGTGCTGTTGCAGCTTTTGGTCTATAAAAATAGAGGATTCCGAACAGACGCATTGCAAGCAATGTTTGCTCATCTCAGCCGCACTTGTGATGTCCTCATTCGACGCGCATTGCCAATGACGTAGCAGACGTCTTAATGTGATCTGTCAACGACGAACAAGGGAACAGCCGACTGTTCACCCCGATACGCGGGTGATTTTACGCTACCGGTATGTTCCGATATTAAGTAAATTGCGTAACCAGATGCCTCCTCTTAGGATGCTTGTGCTTAGGCCCATGCATCGAATTTGTTTGCGCGGAAGGCACTCACACTCTCTTGGGGAAGGCTGCTGGATCAAAGATGTGTGCTTTATTAAGGTTAAGGTCACATGGTACTGATGCTGACCACTGCCTTCATTCATTTTTGGATGTCTGCCCAATTCCCTTAGCGTGTAAGCGAACCATCAGAGCACCTCCTCCTGCATTGTAGCCCCTTTTAAAATCTTAAGCTTGGGACCTGTGCCCATTTAGTGTGCTGGCTCGTCAGTGAGTGTGGATTGTGTTTCGAGTGACCTATATTTAGGATCAAGTTAAAAATGGTTCATCCATTAAACCGCAAGATATATAACTTGCTGTCGGTAAGTTATATTTTGCTGATGCATATGCTTCCGTATAGCTACTTCTTACTGCGTTTGATTACGTGTTCCATTGCGTTGCCACCTTAGTCTTCTTCCTTTGTATCACTCGCGATTCAATGCTAGTATATCCGAGGGTCTTGTGCACACTTTCACAAAGGTTTGCCGTAACATTAGCATCACATGGGCGCTGTTTCATGAAGGAGAAATTCAGCTTTTAAAAAGCAAAGTCTAATTTATGCTCCTGTGATCAAAGGATAGTTCCTTTTACATTCGACCATGAACACGTATTTTGCAATTTGTTTTCGTGGCATGGTTGCAAATGACGACTAGAATTTCTGGCAAAACATGTGTGCTTGCTTAGTCGACCTACAAACAAACTTATTTTTTTTTACTCCTAGGTATAAAAAAACTTTTGGAAAGTATTGAAGTAGAGATGGCTGCTTTTGCCACTTATGTAAACAGAAATAAGACAATTGATGTAAGCTATTAATGTATGCCGTTTTGCTGTTGTCAATGCAAATGGTAGATGTGAAGGGCTTGCTCCATATAGGTGGATAGAACTCTCCTGAAATGCTGCAGCTTAAGCATATTGTTGCCTGCAGATACTTCCCATAAAAGCAAAGTGATAATTCCACTTGTCTCTGTTTCTCAGATACAAATGCCTCACTTCAAGTAAATTGAGTAGGAGGTCATGCCCTCCTTCCGAGAATGGGTCACTCTTAGGCCCAAACGCGAGGCTCAAGTGGATTTTGGTACTGCAACTGTATCGTTTCTCAACCTGCAATGCTGTCTTGTCTCACATGCCAGTGGCATGGACGGAGTCTGGCAGCCAATTAACTTCAAAGCGATTACAATTGTTTTTGCTAACCATTAAGCTATCCATTTGCTCCAGTTGTTTGGATCCAAATTTTGGTACAGGTAATTCCATTCCTTGCCCTGGTGCAAGACTTTTGAATTACCTGCATTCCGAATAGCATTCCCTCGTCTTAGCGAGTTGGGCCACCACCCCTCGGGATTCCATGATGGTGAATCAACCAAGCCCCATCCAANGGATCCAAATTTTGGTACAGGTAATTCCATTCCTTGCCCTGGTGCAAGACTTTTGAATTACCTGCATTCCGAATAGCATTCCCTCGTCTTAGCGAGTTGGGCCACCACCCCTCGGGATTCCATGATGGTGAATCAACCAAGCCCCATCCAACGAATATAGATTCCGATTGTCAATTATATGCGCACTGCTCGTACCAATGCCAAAATTTTATTAAAGTAGCATTGACTTTTAGTCCCAGGTTTGATTAAAATAACCCAGTGCAATCTTGTTTTAAAAACCCCGTTTTAAGAATAATTAGATGCAGTATGGTATTCTTTGAATAAATATCAGTATTTGGTTTCTTATTTGCTATGCTTTTTAGGATTCCCAGTCCTGCCGCATTCTCCAAAGGCAAACTATGTTCTTATCAACATGGCAATGAATTGTTCACGAGACGCAGTACCTCAACTGACCGCATTTCGGTGATGCTTTACTGATCTGCCCTAATCGTACTGGCCATGAGATATTGACAATTGGATTTATCCAGTTCTTCAACGGATGCACACGAAAAGTGCACGCGAAATGGCTACTTTCTGTTCATTTGGAACCTTTTAGGCCAAGGTCTTGGGAAAAATATTACAAACTCTTTAGGAGGTGTAGCAATGCAGAAATCTTTTTCATTTACGCAAGTCAATGTTGACGATTTGGACACTACAATCCCAGTTAAATTGTCACTCTTAATGCTCTTCATCATACTGCCTCAAGTCAAAATGAAATTGGTGTTTCATTTCAAATGCTATGGGCTTAATGGAGACCAAGGGAAACAAACGTTCTGTAAGATAATATTTTTTTCATCGGAATTAAAACTGAGGCAAAGAATTTCGTTTTTCTCCACAATCATGGAAAATGGAGCCTTTTAGCCATAAGGCAGCTGGGTTTATTGGAAGGTGGGAGTTGTACACGCTTAACTGAGAATAAGATACTGGAATGCACGTGGTCCTACAAGACAGGATAAAGCGACCTTTTGAAAATTCGCCGCCATGCATAATCCGTTGGCACAATGGTACCATCCACAGCGCCTCCACATCAGGCAGTTGACTGCTCTCGCTCTCTGGCAGTTGGCTTCAACTGTCTCTCGATGGTTGCTAATCAGCCAGAGGCCACTAGGAGTGTATGTGCATGTGACGCAGCCTATTGCTTACTCGTGTGCTTCAGCAATGAGAAAAAGGCTACATAGGAAAGTGTCGATGCGTTAATATGCGCTAAGTGGAAGAGGTTGGAAAGAAGAGTGGTCACGAAGATGGACGAGGGAAATTGTAACATTAATGGAAGAGGCTGAAAGAGAGTGTGAATACAAATCCGAACACGTTATGCGGACGCTCATTTGTGTGGGTATGGTATGCTCATGAAAGCAGATCTGCCGATCACGAAGATCGACTGATGTATGAAATAGGTGGTGCTATCATCGCACTCTGGCTTGCCCATATCCAATAGTGTTGGGTCGTTGGAGCCAAGAGTAATAAGAACAAGGACACCTAGCATAGGTGACGATCACATATGCATTTATCAGCGCAAGGCAGGACTTTGTCTTCCCTCCTTTTTGCCAATGCATTACTTCATTCTTTCCCACCTCTATATTTGTTTCACGTAGGCACTGCCACTGCTACCACCGCTACTTCGGCCACTTCAACTTCCGCCCCTTTTTAGCAGAAGCAGGAAGCCCGTACCTAATCTCTGACAGCAAAGTTCATAAAGGAGTTGTTTTTAAACCATGGTAATGCTGCACCTGTGGAAATTGCCGTTTTACTAGTACTAATGAAAGACAGATGTAAAGCTAAGCACACCTTATGTCAGGCAAACATGTGGGCACCGTTCTACTCAATAAAGGGTATCGTAGTTTGACTCTGGACTCATTCATTCCCGAAGCATAATTAATGTTTCGAAGCCCAAGTTAGAATCTAATTTAGAGGAACATTTGTTGTAATCCGATTTTTGAAATCTGAGCAATGTGTTGCTCGAAATATTTCTGCCTGCCTTAAATTGCAGCAATATGGGCCACAATGAACTCTGTGTTGATAGCAGCCTTTCGTTTGCCAGCTGGACCTACAGTTCCTTAGAATCCCTGTGTGTATAACTATAGAATGCCAATATGCTCAGTCTGGAGACTGCCGCTCTCAGTTAATTCCCATGACTACGGGACTTTAGCAGCACAGCTGAGCAATATCCTCGGCGCCCATGCTATCCGGGGTGTTAGCTAGGCGACGATACAAAGTGGTGATGTTACAGCCAGATGTTTAAGAGCCTAATCCTCCATCCCTGTTAGTGAATGGCAATTTCCTTTACGACGCCTTTATAATGCCTTGTGCTTATATGGTTTATTATTATGTCTGGCGTTTGGCTTCTGCAGCTCAGGTGATCTAAAGTCAGATCTGCACTCAGTGTGCGCTGGCCAAGANATATCTGAGAGCCTAATCCTCCATCCCTGTTAGTGAATGGCAATTTCCTTTACGACGCCTTTATAATGCCTTGTGCTTATATGGTTTATTATTATGTCTGGCGTTTGGCTTCTGCAGCTCAGGTGATCTAAAGTCAGATCTGCACTCAGTGTGCGCTGGCCAAGATTATCATATTGCGCTTAACGAATTTAACCTCCATAAAGCGGTAGAACAAAGAGAGGTGCGATTTTAAACGCTTGACAAGCAACAGTTAAATGTGATTTGCAATGCCGTCTTTTCCTCGCTTTGGTGGCAGGCTCCGTGTAACATCCAAACTTCATAAGAAAAAATGGCCTTGTGTGGTTGATAAAATATTCACAAACCAGCCCAGCCAACTCAATTAGGTCTAGATACATATGGTCGTTCTTAAATGAATTCAATTGGGATTAAGGCAGAAAATGTAATTTTGGACTCTTACAAAGGCTACTATAGGAGGCGCAGTTTCATCTAAAAATTAAAGTTTATAATATAATGTTGCGCGTAAAAGAAACACAAGGGAGTATAAGGCGTGGAAACGCCAGCAAATTCATGAGTGCATTAGGTGAATTTTAGGGCAGAAGTACCAAAAGACCTATAAAATTAGCTCAGCATTCATTTGCTAACATCTATTGGGCCGAAAATAATTGTCATAGTTTGTGAAATGAAGTTGGTAGTGTTGCTATTAATCACCAAGTCAAAGCAAAATACAGGATGGCAAGACCTCATTGGCGGAACATTTAATGAACGAATTTTTTGCCGAAAGGATGGAGCCGAATATTGTACAGTAAAAAATTGAGTTGGTGCTACCTCATCCGGATATCTTAATCTCATTTCCAATGATAAAGAGATAAATCAACCATGGCTTGCATGCTGAGATGTGTCATCTTAGAACTGACTTGCATAACTTCGATGCTACTTTGCTTGACCATTTTGGTTTCTGTAGTAACTGAAGCACTTGGATGCATTTAATAAAATATTTTTGTGGTGTGCAGTAGTTTCAGCACACCGACGATCCCTTTGAAAACAGGTTTTCGACCTAGCACTCTTCGCCTTGGCAGTGAGATCCACTGTCACAGTTGAATGCAGACTCGCTCTTTATGCTCCGCTGTCTCAGTTTCAGTGATACTTAATAGAAAGGCGACAAATGTAATGTTAGTCTCCCACATCTTGCTTGCAGCATGATCACCTATGCGCTACTGAATGTTTGGGCTGAATGCGCTACTGGTTTGGCATGATCAAGGAAAGAGAACCACACTTCGTCAGTGACTAACCCCAGGTCTTGCACCGTGCAGAGTGCCTCCGCTATTGAGGATGACGGTCTCGGACTAAGACAAGGAGCAGGAGAAACTGGAAATGGTGCTCCTAGCGATGATCGACCGTGGCGCTATATTGACCTTCCCATTGTCATAGTCAAGATGAATACAGCAGTGCGCAAATGATTAATCGGCTCCTTCCTGGTCTTTTTTTCACCTCCAATGTGCGGACACATTTGATATTCAAAGCCTGGACAGAGGTTATGTTTACTGCTCCAAATTTTGTTCAATCTCACCCTATTCCTAGTACTTGCAAGATATTATGTGGCAGATTTCTTTTACACATGCTAGGCTTTCGTGGATAAAGTTGAGATAATTGCGCCGAATTCAAGGGCTGTAATTGCAAATTTTAATAATTCTGTACTCCTCTTCACTTTTCACTAATGCAAGAGGCATGCTTAGTTTTAACTACAAGTCTGCTAAGATTTGATTTGCCCAATGTCGGATTTTATGCACGGGTCTGCATGTAAGCTCACCCTTCATTAGTTATATTTTCGTTCGTAGTTTATGCCAGTTGGAGAATCTGAAGTGGCGAAAGGCCTTTTTACCTGCACTTGTGTTCAGGTTTAGAACAGATTCTAAGTCGTCTTGTTATGGGCCCGGTCACATTCATTCCTGATCGTATCTTATCCCACTCTCGAAAGCCTAGCCGTTTTGCTAATCAACATGTGTGCCCCAGTTTTAAACCCTGGTTCTACTCGTAAGCACTGCGTTTCATCATGCAAAGGCTATTGCTTCTTCGTGAGATGCACTTCTTTTTCAACATTTTAGACGTACCAAGTGGTGGTACCTTCATAACAAAGAAATCACAGGACTGTGATCCTTTAATTCCCCAGTCAGATTGCTGATGGTCAAAAGCACTGTGCCACGGGAAGCATACGCCAGGATTTATTTTTCACTAATTATCACCAATCTATCTCGTATAATATTTGATATCTTTGTAAAATGTTGCCATGCACCTTGAGAAGATATTGTGCGCCAATCCGTACGTAGGCGGGCGGTGATCTTTTTTGAAACATCTTAGTTACAGGATTCATTTCTGCTAAGATATAATATCTGAGCCCGAGGTCAAATCGGTGCAGGGACCGAATGCCATGAGTACCTTGCAAAGTCTTCACAAGAGCANGTGCCACGGAAAGCATACGCCAGGATTTATTTTTCACTTATTATCACCAATCTATTTCGTATAATATTTGATTTCTTTGTAAAATGTTGCCATGCACCTTGTGAAGATATTGTGCACCAATGCGTACGTAGGCGGGCGGTGATCTTTTTTGAAACATCTTAGTTACAGGATTCATTTCTGCTAAGATATAATATCTGGAAGAGAGTGGACGGCGACATTGATTGGGATTGGGGCCACAGTGAAGGCAACAACTTCGATTATGCAGTCATCTCCACCTGCGGTCTCACTCTAGTGTGGCACTACTAAAAGTTGGGTGTAACGAGCAATTCAATGGCGACGCCTCCTAAATGGGTTTGCAGCTATGACGGTTACTTTTCTTGACTAAATCATCCTTTGCTCTTAAACCACTGTAAAGAATTTCTGGAGCACTGCATAATACCGATTCCTGATCGGCATAGTTGCGGTTGCAGTGACATTGAAAGTTAGTTCTCTTGCATTTTACCGCGGACGCATAACTGTATGCGAAACTTGACCGACCCTTGGAGCCAGGGTATACATCAGTGATTCTTCAGACCTGTGCGAAGGCCATGGCATGCGTTGTAACTTACTTGCTACATAAAGCCAATCACACACTTTTGACGACCTACACGATCGCATTAACTACAATGATGGCCATATGGGTGCAGAAGTTTCAAGGACCAAGCAAATACTGCCAAAGTAGACATCAGTAGTCGTTGTCCCTTCGCAGACAAATTTTGACCCTACCGCATCTAGCGTCCCACGCTTGGCCCTCTGTTGAACCAACACTTCCTTAAAGAAACACATTTTCTCCTTCCTTTAAAGAAAACATTTGCCAGCGTCAACAAAATAAGCGTCGAAATTAGACTGTATTCGTGTCCAATGTGCATAAGCGGTAAAACCAACAGTGAGTTTAGCGTGTGATTGGGGCTAGCGGCTACACAACTCCTAATTCGCAAGCCTGGTGGATGCACTTATTTGGTGATGAAATAAAAGTCACGTAGTTTAGCAGCGAAATGTCAATTGAGGAGGCCGATTACCAGCTGCTTTCAATGTTGCATTTAAAAAGATCAACTAGAAAGTATTATGACAGCAAATCATTATCCGTCCTGAGTTGGGTTGAAGTGATGTGCAGATTGTAGAAATGAGCGAATTATTTATAAATGTCAAACCATCGTCAACATTTNAATTCATGAATTTTGGCAGCGAAATACCGATTGAAGAGGCCGACTACCAGCTGTTTCAATGTTGCATTTAAAAAGATCAACTAGAAAGTATTATGACAGCAAATCATTATCCGTCCTGAGTTGGGTTGAAGTGATGTGCAGATTGTAGAAATGAGCGAATTATTTATAAATGTCAAACCATCGTCAACATTTGTAACTTAATTTTGAATCTAAGGGACCTGGAGAAGACAAGAAAATATAGACACATTTCGCCCTGTAGGCCGTTTGTTTATTAGAATGAGCATGAAAATGGTGATTTGGAAGAGATTAGGCTTTGCAATTTCGCTTGATTAATTTAAATACTAACAAATAGAAGGCACGAGAATTTCTACTGGACATGTATCATTCACCGAGGTCGATTCGATCTATAGACGTAACTTCTACTTTCCCGATTGGAAGAAGACCAGGCACATGTTGAACTGCAGTTTACTTTTTGGGTGAATGAAGCTAATCTTAGGCAGACTGCCTTTGTAAATGCTTCCGACGCATTGTTTCTAAACAACCCAATTCTCATTAGCTGCACATCACTCCAACCACTTTATGCATCGCAATGGCTTGGCACTGCCAACGCCCCCTGCCAATGGTTCTGCCTTACATTAGTGGTTGTCGGCGGTGCAGATATACTCCATGATGTTCAGAGATGAGGTCATGTAGCCGGCCATCTGTGTTTGCAGCAGGCTCTCTGGAGCACAAAGTCCTCTTATGCACTTCTTGTAATAGTCTCCTAGGTAATCATTTTAATCGAGCAGGAAGTCACTGTGCATTTGCTCACAGCAGAAGTGATGTTTGCTAGTAGCATGTCGGACCATGAGTATGGGGAGAAATAATGCAAATCATGGCAATTATGCACCAAAATTTGCTGATAAAGTGGCCAGGCTGTGAGTGCCTGACCAATGATTCTCGAATCAGAGTACATAAAGAACTGCTGGCAGCCCTTAAATTTGTCGACTTGTGCTGAGGCCGAGAAGGAGCAAACACTCTTATGATCACTTAATCATTGCTAACATTTCAACAATGATTAGGCCTAAATGAGCCGGAAATCACTGCGACATGAGCAGTGGCTTGTCAGCCAGCAAGAATGACGGTATGGATACACAAAAAACAGTAAAATTGCAGTCCCGTTTGATCCTCCGAATTATTCGCTGCTATGACCGCAGCATACTCGGTAATGACCCCAACTGCGTAATGCGGCAACATTAAATACGTCAACAGTTTTAATTCAGCTCGGATTCCTCCTGCACCAACTACTATAACACTACCATGTCTAGGCATTCTAATCTAAAACATGCACGTTCATTGCACTAGCGCTTCCTCATACAGACCTGAGGGGAGAAATGGAATGCATTTAGGCCTCGATGATAAAGTGCACGACACTGGGTGAGGCTTGGCACGGCGAGAGCGCTGTCTAGCCACAATCACCGTTTTATCCCGTAACTTTGCGCTGTTTGTGGAAAGAGAACTTGGGTGTGTGATAACAGTGCCGATGTCGAGAGCGAATTGGCCATCGTATACCTCGTTTCATCCTTCTTTAACATTGATACCTCAATAAAACTTCTTCCTTCTCTTTGACCTTAACATTTCTTCTTTATAGTCGACCAATCCGGCAAAAGTATTAGCACCACCTCTTGGGAAAGAAGTAATCAGTAAAATGGATTTGTTTTAAAGTTTGTTCAATAACCTTTTTGCACTTCAGAGCACTTCAGAATGGCGTAGTGAGTTTGCTTTGCTTGAACAAATATCCAAAAGATGGCAAAATCTCAATAGTGTTTAAAGTATTAACATGGAAGAAAGAGATCGTTCTTCCTTTAGGCTCTAGCTTTGGATTAGCATTCCACGTGGTTCTTTTCGCTCCACGGAAGACCGAAGTGACTATAAATCAAACAAAGCATGGATGGTCACTGCGACCATGACGACGACAAAGGAAGATTGACTGTTTATTGCACTACNTGACGATGACAAAGGCAGATTGACTGTTTATTGCACTACCTAAAAACATGGATGCTCCTGACAAAGATCAAGCGACGAAATGCAAAAGTACAGTCACCGATCTTGGTGGAAGTTATGTTAGCTACTCTCATCATACCATTGGCGTCGTCTGTGCCAAAAGAAAGGAAAGTGTTCAACAGTATTATCAAGCTTATCATTCACTGCCCGTTCTTCACTCGCCCAGAGAATGAATATTTTAATGGATCTAATGCATACGCTAGGGATAACTAACCACCTCAATGCATGCCATGAAATATTTTGAATGTTTGCGTTATGTTCCATTAAGCATTGACGCATTTGGCTGTGACTTAAAGCACAGAATTTTTTACCCGACATCCATTAGATAGTTGCTTCAGCCACTGCTGCGAAGCGGCTTCAATTTTAACTTCGAAAACAAGACCTAGAATTGATGATAACTGCAAATATTTGACAGCAAATTGGTATACTGTAGAAAGAAATGCCTGTAGGAACTGATTTTATGGTAGCTAAAATATGTGAAAGCATGCAAAATTGAGATGTTGAGGTCGTCCTGGTAATTGAAAAATTAATGTTGCTGAGCAGATGACAAAAACTGGGATGCACAATATTTGTTCACTAGTTGTTCAATCCATCCTCTATCAGATTACGGCTTACACTGATTCAGTTAGTACGTTTCATTCATAAACAACCTCACATAGAGCTTTCACTAACAAACATTCAAGATCTTTGCCCGCACTTTACACCTTAATGCATGCCATGAATGTTTGTGTTATGTTCCATTAAGCAGTGAAGCATTTGGCTGTGACTTAAAGCACAGAATTTTTTACCCGACATCCATTAGATAGTTGCTTCAGCCACTGCTGCGAAGCGGCTTCAATTTTAACTTCGAAAACAAGACCTAGAATTGATGATAACTGCAAATATTTGACAGCAAATTGGTATACTGTAGAAAGAAATGCCTGTAGGAACTGATTTTATGGTAGCTAAAATATGTGAAAGCATGCAAAATTGAGATGTTGAGGTCGTCCTGGTAATTGAAAAATTAATGTTGCTGAGCAGATGACAAAAACTGGGATGCACAATATTTGTTCACTAGTTGTTCAATCCATCCTCTATCAGATTACGGCTTACACTGATTCAGTTAGTACGTTTCATTCATAAACAACCTCACATAGAGCTTTCACTAACAAACATTCAAGATCTTTGCCCGCACTTTACATAAACATGTGTTCATGAGAATCTGCATATGTGCATGGAGAAGCGCATCATGAACTTGAGGGAATTCTACTTTGCAGCTGAAGTAAAAAGCGTTATTGGCGCAAAACGGTGGCCCTCTACGGCTCAGGATGCATCGCACATCCGTACTAATCAATTTTGGTCAAAAACAAGGTGAATGTGCAATAGCCTGCAACGCCGTTTCAGCGTAGAATCCACCGATCATATATCTCATTATGCAAAGAAAGCCCAAATTCTCGAAGACATTAAAAAGTTGAGTCTTCCTGATTTCAGACTAAGGATAAGGGCACACAAGTGCTTTGCGTGCAATAATCATCTAGTTCGCTTTCACCTTCGACCATGCGTATGCCATGAGGATGGAGTTGTCGCTGTCTAAATGGTGTTAAGTTAACACATTCTACGATCAAACTTATGTGGTTAAATGTGAAGGTGTACATAAACGATTGTACTTCTCGATCCCGGAATTTATAATTGCGCAACAATCTTACCTGCAGCGCCCGATTTATTTATGTGTTCGCACAAATATATCGTTAAAGCAACTAACGCTACGTCAAAGCTAAGCGGCTTTAATTAGCATTACTTGTCTTCTATTGCTCTCTCAAATGAACAAGCATTCATAAAGAGTAGTTCCAGGGTTCTGCCATTGTGTTGTTTGGATGTAATGTGCGATACGCTGTCAAGTTGAAACTAAAATATGCTAACTTAGGTTAGAAATTTAAAGTTTAGATTGACCGCAGCGCCAAGACTACGCTTAATCCGCCACATAGTGGATGCGCGTACCATAGAGGAATCAAGAGGACTGGTAACTAGAACAGCGAAACAGTTATCAGGAATCCTCTGACACCAAGGTTTAAATTATGCTGATTTATAGGCCCTCAGGCGGGTTACTGTTTTCTGACTCCTGGCGTGCACTTAACGCACTAGATGCCCCTGGAAAAATGTGTGTAAAAGTGACGACACGATGGAACAAAATTATGCGAAATAAGTATTTGTCGATTGATAGCCATAATTTCGCTTAAATTCTCTTAGCATATGTGGCACCAAATTTCACGAGCTCTGTTTCGGAGTCGTCCTGCTGTTGTCAGTTATTGAGTGTGTAGAAAATTGGATGGTTCTGTTTCTGCGTTATATCAACTTCAGGCAAAACATCATAATCGCAGCAGAATTTGCTTAGAAATTCTTACGCAAATTGCCTAACCAAGTTTGGGGAGGAAGGTGCAATGCCAAGTCTTATCGGTTTAATAGGAGGCAGCGCTTTCTTTGAAGGTCCAAACACAACTTATAAAGTAAGACTTCAAGGTTTGATGGCGCATATTATTACTGAAGTCAAAAGGGTTGAGGCAGTGCGTAGCTGCAACTTGTGGAAATCACAAGATCAATCGCATGATTATCTAAGCGATAGAAAAATACTCTACTTCTGTGTTTCCACCCCCAGTCAAAAGTAAGCATTAGGATGGATCGATGAACAGACCTATCAAGGCGCCCACAAGAAAACCCTGCCGAGGCTACTTAAAGTCATCTGGCAACAAATGTGCATCCACACAGCATGCAGTCATTGCCAACTCCAACTTACCCAGTTCTATTACTGCATTCTCCTCGCATTGGTTATACGGCTATTGTGACGATTGCGGAGGCTGGGTGGAGGCTATAGATAGAACCCTCTGAGTTGTCTGACCAATTCGAGGGTAATAACGTATACGATGATGTGGGTGGGGATGAGGTGCTTAACGAGACGACATTCCCATGCCGGCTGGTTCACGTCGCATTTCAGCCAATATTATCAAATATCCAGAAATCGTTGACCATATGCTCCTGATTCATTTTATGCCATAAAATGTCAAACCACTGTCAAAGCACTCAGTTTCACCACAATGTAATCCAGTATTTCAGCATCATAGTGGGTTGAATGGAGGTAGCATTTGCTTGCTTTCCTAAGAACCCTTTTGGGTGAAACTGACTTTAGGATCCTGATTAGTTTGACCTTACAAATGCAGAAATGGGACTATGCTAAGTAGTGCAATTAAATGGGAGTTAATTCGACGTTAAATTTTGCAAGGGATAAGAGCAAGAGGAAATAGTGGGGCAGGGAAGAAGGAGGCTAAACGGGAGACATGTAGGGACAAGAGGTATGCTAAGTAGTGCAATTAAATGGGAGTTAATTCGACGTTAAATTTTGCAAGGGATAAGAGCAAGAGGAAATAGTGGGGCAGGGAAGAAGGAGGCTAAACGGGAGACATGTAGGGACAAGAGGTCCAAAATGTATCCGCCTACTCTTGTTGACCACGTGGAAGAGGAATATCTTTAGCTTCTGCACAGCCTGGCCATCTGTCATGCCTGCAATTTAAGCTGCTATTACCTTGCTGCTAATCACCGATCCGTTATTCTTGCTTCATTGTTGATCTAGTAAGTACTTCGAGTAAAAATGTGTGTTGCAGCCAATTCTCTGTGGTTTATTCTGTGAAGGTTGTTAGTTACAATTGCCTGCACTTTGTCCTTTGGATAAGCACACTTCACCTTGAATAATATTAATTTTCTGGAAAAGGATAACTAGTCACAGACAGTATGTTTCACTAACTAGAGTAGCATGAAGCGCCAACTNTAGTAAGTACTTTGAGTAAAAATTTGTGTTGCAGCCAATTCTCTGTGGTTTATTCTGTGAAGGTTGTTAGTTACAATTGTCTGCACTTTGTCCTTTGGATAAGCACACTTCACCTTGAATAATATTAATATTCTGGAAAAGGATAACTAGTCACAGACAGTATGTTTCACTAACTAGAGTAGCATGAAGCGCCAACTTTTGCTATTTTCGAACTTGATTGAGGCGAATTTTAGCAAGGCATAATATTGCGGCACATCACAACCCCACTAAAGATAAACATCGAGCGAATCGGACCCGAAATCAAACAATTATCACAATCACATCACTTAAATGGACCATGTAAACAGTGTGATTAAACGATAAAACGACAGTCTGCGGCGCTCACATGCAACCTTATAAGCGGTATATAAGACGCTTTTTACACGATCAGCATCAGATCCGCATTCGAATGGCATGCAATCATTATCGGCCCTAATCTCTCCTTTCCTTCTCCTCGCATTTGCCCCACACTTCGCACCGGTTTGGTAGAGTCTTGCGATGGGATGTTTTTATATATTCTCAAGCAACTATGACAAAATGCTAATATTATCAACGACGTTTTTGAAATCATCTTGATTAACGATTTTGCTCGATTCCAGAGTTTGCTTGATATTTTATCATATCTTGTCTGCCACCTGTTTCCAGTTGTTTGTCCCCCAAATGTTTCATCTTCATTTGCTGACCAACTCACATTCGTGGCTCTTTTTATATATTCTCAAGCAACTCTGACAAAGTGCTAATATTATCAACACCGTTTTTTGAAATCTTCTTGATTAACAATTTTGCTCGGTTCCAGAGCTTGCTTAACATTTTACCATATCTTGTCTGCCACCTGTTTCCAGTTGTTTGTCCCCCAAATGTTTCATCTTCGTTTGCTGACCAACTCACATTCGTGGCTCCTCAAGAAGCGTACATTTGCTCCCACAATATGTTCACATTCCTATAAAGCTGTCTGGTGACAGCATTCCAATCAGCTCTGCGTATATCTTCAGGGTGGTTGTCAAGGCTATATCTGCCTTTATCTTGATACTCCTCACTGATTTGACATTTTTTGTTCATTTGTAACCTTGTAAGTGCTTGGAGAATGAAGCAATAACAACACATAACTCGTGCGATTTGTTCCGTGGAGATAACAAAATACATGTGCCTGCATTTAGTCCTTCAAAAATGTGGGTTGTACTTTCCATAGCATGTACCTCTTTCAAAGGCAAGCTACTTTTAAGGATACGTTGTGTGTATCTCAATTTGGGGATTTGTTTAGTTACCACTCCTGTGCCAATCACCCAAGTATTACGTTGATCGAATGTAGAGATCGTTTTGACTGCAGCTATGCTAAAACATGCTCATGCAAGACCAATGCAACTGAGCGAATTCACATTGCCTTCCGAGAGGGCTAACCGCTTTAGTGGCATTGGGATCCATGCTACTACCTTGAAGTTATAACCCCTGCATCGCATGTCAGCATGAGTTTGTCGAGGTGATGGTAGTAAAAACGAAGGTTTCTAGTTCACTTTAAGCTAGCAACGTTTGTATACGCACGTTGCTAACCCAACGAACATTGAGCTTGTACTTCTTTAATTTTTTATGCATTTTTACTCTTGGCATGGAACAATCGAAACTTTGTTTCACACACTCTGGTCATTAAGACCCAAATATCACTGTCAGCATGATGATTGGGGTCTACCGAGTGTACTGATGCAATTAGAAGGAATTGACGCGCAACGTGGAAGAATAGACACTTACTTACGATGAAGACTAAGCTGCATTTGCTACCTATGTGACCACCTAATTTCTCGTGCCTAGGAAGTATGCTATGGATAGTGTGTATGACATAGTAATCCTAAAACACCTTCCTGTGCACTTCGTCCACACAAGGCGGCACCACAACCATCAGAGCGTGAGCGCGCAATGCGTGGCAGTTCCACTCATTAGTGATGTGTGCAAGCTTCACTGAAGATTTGACCAATTATAGGCTGAGACCCATTATTGGATCGACATGAGAAAGTGTTTGAGTGGAAAAACCTGTTCGCAATACCATTAGGTCCACTATTAGTGGCAAATCGGTAGGTCTCTACTTTTACAATGCGAAACATTTTATCTGCCCTAAAGACCTTAATGCCTTAACTGATACTGCCATACATGCTTCAGTCAATGGTAGATTATGTCTAAATTGAACCCAATACATATTCATTGGTAGAATTATTTATTCTGTTCCTTCGTCTTGATGCTCATTCCCCAAGTAGACGTTAAACCACACAGCCGGCACGCGGTGAACAAAATGGACGAGAAATGCCTACTCTGTGTAAAGCTAAGCTGTAGCCATATCCTTAACAGCATCTTACTCAAAATCGACGCCTTCAGACGGCAAATTTGTAGCGGACGGGCCTTGAGATTTTGTGGATTCCGCAACGGGGAATATACAAGGAGTCGCAAGAAGTTGACCCCTACCTACATCCATCTTATAGGTGTGGAGCATATGTTGCTGCGTCCTCGTCAAAGAAATAATCAAAATCCCTCCATACTTATATTCCACTTATTTCAGTTGCCAATCAAAAGTTGTNTTTAATTACCAAGCAAAAGTTGTACAGGCGTAGCACCCTTTTTGCAGCACCCACGCTGATTTGGCTGCGTGCGAAATAGAACCACTTTAATAACAAAATAGATACGATGACAATCGCTGCAGATCGAGCATTCAAAATGACCATCATTACCAGAGCGGCGATAATGGCTCATTGTAGCCTTTCTCGGCTAAAATGTTCTTGCCATTAAAACGACCTAATTTCTTACTGGCAGGTGTCCACGATATATTTAATTTCGTTTTATACTGTCAAGATCAAAGAAGCCTCGTTACTATAGATGGTAGTTCGGGGATGCAGGTTTTGCATGCCAGGTTTGTCCCTGTAAAACAGTGCAAGTGCTCAATGCAGGAGTGTTTTCGTCGAAAGCTGCGTCTGGAAGCTCAACGAAGACCTCCTGTATAGACAAATGCGAAGTAATTCAGGCGTCCATTTACTGCCAGAGGCATAGATTTGAGGCACGATCCTAAATGCAGTTCGAGAAAACGTAGCATAGGTACCAGAAAGCGTTACAGGAATACTATTTATGAGTATCCTAGTGCCTGCCAGTATTATGTTTCTGGTGTGCGTAGATCGGGCGCAGCAAGGCATTCGATCGTCAACGGTTCAGGAGAAATTGTACCCAGGGTTGCTACAAAGGATGCAATTACGGTCACAAACCTTTAAAATGTCTTTTGCAACTTATCCCTGCAGAGCAGTGTGTTAGCATCAGGCGTCACATTTAGGTGACATTGCTTGCGTCAGTCGGCTGCTGATCAGTTGGCAGGTAGTGAGCTCATCAAGTGCCATCTTTAGGGGTTCGCCTTGTACAGGTCTTTTTACTTGCATGGACTGGTTGCTAAGGCCCTTTTATGCATTAGCCCAGTTGTATTTCAGTAGAGTTATTTTATTTATTAGGTTAGGCAGCAGCGATGATTCAATGCCCACTTTTGAATAAAAAGGATGGTTATCATGGCGGCCACCCTTCTCGAACTAAAACCACCTTTGAGGAGGTTGTCCCCGTGTCTAACCAGAGTTCTATTAAGCGGTGCTGATTCGTAGAATAGATGGAATTATCCCCAAACTCAATCTTACCTTAAGGATCGCGCTGGTAAGTTCTCTTGATGTTCAACTTTCCTGAATCTGACTTCGCAAAATAGATACATTGTCACTAATTTCTAACTAATTAATTAATTACTTAACTAAACAGTCACCATTATATAACTGTGGAGCACATTAGGTCGATGAAGTCAGCTTCTGGAACATAAAAATCATCGAGCAGTTTGTGCACCAGAGCCTTTCTATGTAAGCGGTTAATTTAAACCATCGACATTTGGACGATGTTGTGGTGACTTGGGTGCCTCTCGCGGCGGTAATAAGGTCTAGCACTATGAGGATATCATTGTTGGCACAAAGAAGGGGCTAAAGGGAACAGGTTTGGTGGAAAGACTGCGCCGTTGAGTAATAGAGTGCGATCAGTGGCGACCTAAGATCTCAAGCATAAAAATCTTATTTTAGAAGCAAGAATGCATATAACTACTGCAAGGAAATAATAGTAAGAGACGTTGTTTGTCACTTTCTTAAAATGCGCAAAAAGTACTGGAATCTTGCTTGTTATTTCTGGCTTTTAACGAGCTCAAGCGGCCTGGATATTTTTATTGCAAACGCCTGCTGTTGGTTCAGGGCAAAATGCGCACCAATACATGGGCAGAAGTGCTCCAATTGCATGCTCGACTATTCATCTCTTGCCCCGAGACTGCATGAAATGCCTGAGAACGAATTTTCATTTGATCACAGTTACTGTGCAACTAGGGGAAATCTGGGTTCCAACCCGAGAAGAAGCCTTTTTGCAAAATAGGCCAGCTGACAGTTGGGACTGCTGAACCATTCCAGATAAGGGGTGATGATGTTTCGTGACCTCAGGGGAGATCCACTATATTCTCTATAAATTAGGCATTGAGATTTGTTAAAGGCACCATTGACTAACTCACTGCAGCATGGAATGCTGCACGTCAGCCAATGGATAAACTGAATTTAAATGACACTATTGTGACAAAGAAGTAGTACGTGAAATGGGAAGGTAACGGAGGCAAGAAATGTTACGCGTGGGCTTATCCACTTTGAGAGCTGGTTAATGTTAAGGGTGGAAAACAAAATGGAAATATAGGCATCAGTCAATGGCTTAAATTTGGTGATTTGACAACAACGTAACAAAGCTTAGGATTTCAAATGGAGATCTCCTTTACAGTTTTTTATTTTCATCATTCTATTGTTTTCACGTGTGGTTTGTCAATCAATGCCAGCGTATCTATGAGTACTATTTCCCGCCCATTTTTTTTAACCCTCCGTCGTTTGTTTGTTATTTGATTCCCTTAGAAATTTTTTGTGCACACCTTCGTTCCAGTCTTCCTCAGTCCTTTATTAAGGGCATATTTGTTCAGCATGCATGAATGGGGACCTCTATACTTTTAACACTCCCCATTACGTCGTCTCGACGCCCTTCAGCTTCACCTTCTCTCACCTTTCATCCACTTCTTTCCCATTTCTACAGCCAGTTTACCACCCCTGTACTCATAATTGGCTTTCACTCGCTCTCCACTCCTCTCTATCCCATGTGACGCAGCCTTGGCTCACACCTTCCTCCCACCTAATTTCCTAGGCTGCCTCCAGTCTCTTTTTGCCTTCTTACCCAGTTTAAATTAATGAGTTTACCACTTAAATTATGCGTACATAGTTTGCTAGATAAATGCCAGGTCTACGGTAAGCAAAGGAGGTCAGCATTCTCAGTGAGTGATTGTCAAAATGCCGCCAGGCAGGTGTTGAGACATAGAATGCGACTGCACAAAGTTGACATTTAACTATTTTTTCCGATGCAAAATAAGGAAAATTAAATATGTGCTGTGCAAATATAAGTAGCGTTATGTAAATTAGGGAAAATTTTAGGAACTCGTTGTGAGCATCATGCTCGTTCCTGGTTGGGAGCCACGAATGGATGCGTCGGGCTTCTTTGCTCCGCCAATCTGTTTTGGTCACTTAGGCAACCTAATCTGTGCAAGAGTTAATTTAACTTGGCTTTGCCAAAAGTTGCAAATGTAACAAAGTAGAATGCTCCTTCAATAAGAGGGAGGAGCTCATTCTGCACAGATTGCCCTTCAGTGATTACAAGGGCGAACAGGATTGAAAATGCCCACGGATGAGCAAGTGATAGATAGGAGCGAATTAGCCGGGAGTCGAACCCGAATCGACTGCTCGGAAGGCAGCCATCGTGACCGCCACAACACACACGCGCGTCTCGCAGCGTCACACACAACCTACACGAACGCATCCCTCCCAGGCATTGCCGCTATTGACTGCTATTTTCGTTTCTATCCGTCAGCTGCACCTTTTGCTAGCCAAAATTCAACATTGCTTCTTCTCTGCTTCCAAGTTCCTGTCACCGGCAGGTAGACAACAAATCTTCTAGGCCTTAAGTGCTAGGTTGACATGGAAAGAGACATTGTGTCTGAGGTAAGATAGATCTTGCTCTTTTAAAGCTAAGGCATCTGTGCTTATTCGATGCATTGTTTTCCTGACAGGTAGTGATCCATCGAAATGCAAATGGTAATTCTGCCTATATTGTAGGTGCTTTTAATTTCAATGGTCATGCTAGCTGATCTTAAAATCAAACATTCTCTAATGCTACTCTAAGTGGTTAGCATGCACTGATGCCTGTCTGTTGACACCGAGCCGCGAAATCTCCAATTTGTCTGGAAGAACTCGTGCAGCTTACCTATGATTTCAGGCAATGTACTCATTATCTGGTTTAGCTTCAACTTCAATGCTAGCGGCACTGACTGCTTACAAATTGTTCTGCGCTAATGGGTTCCATATCAAACGTCGGTAATGCTCATCAAGACCTAGCTCTTTTTAAAACTGTACAATTATTTAATGCGAATTGGCTGTGAAAGCTGAATTTAACTCATCAATATTATTGTATTACTGCATAGCAAACGATATAGGCTTTGGACACCAAAACATTCAGTGTTAATGTAAACTTACCTGACATTTTAAAAAGAAAAGTTTCAAAATGCTTAGAAAACAGGTTCGCACCTCAACAGCTCCCTACCTCTTGAAAAGTTTCAAAGTGCTTAGAAAACAGGTTCGCACCTCAGCAGCTCCCTACCTCTTCTGTTTTCTTTCGCCTGAGTAGCGCTTATTCGACGTCCTGCATATTAGTGAAATGGGTCCTATTATTGGCTTCTTCTGTTGAGAGGAATTCCACTTTGGGAGTTCGTTTCGTCAGCTACCTGTATCTTCTGCATTAAGGCCCTATTTGGGAGGCTTTAAGTAAAACCTGCTGCCTTCTATCTCAGTGCATTATCGAATGCTCTGGTTAAGGAAACAATGCAAGCTTTATCGGCTACTTTTTGTCTTCTTTAACCTATCGCTTATTAAAAAGCGGACTGAAGAACAGGCTTTTGGGCTTGTTACAATTTCCACCCAATATACCCGCAGTAAAATGTAGATTTAGTGGTTTAAACGCTCCCAAAAGATGCTTTACTAATAGATTAGTTAATGTAGATTTATCGTTGTTTAGCATGTGATATGCATTAGAATGTGCAATTTAAATTTCATTACAATCCATCTTTGAAACTCATAATCATATCAGCAGTTCAGCGAGCTGTCTATCGAGATTGCTCAAAAACTGAAGTGTGGTTGCACGTTATGCCCCAACTCCATTACTTTACTTGTGTTACTAAACTTACACGAATATGAGTTTACACCAGCAATTTTATTGGTCCAGAACCCAATGTTGTGTGAGTGGATGCATTCTTGGCTGCTCAGTTAGATTATGCGATTTTCGAGACTTCCTGTCATTTGATTTCTGCGAGAAGGCGGCATTGCCATGTGCCAGAAGAAAGAGTGGATTTTTGGTCTGACAATGTGTTTACTCCAGTTAGGGAAGTTTGGCATAGTCATCTGAAAATCCCACTTTTGCCACACCCCTGCAACCGTAGCCATGGCGTAACGTGCTTAAATTCAATGATCACGTCAAAAGAGCATTAACTGTGACTTTCGAATCACTGGTCCATGCCATGGGCGTGTTGACGTATTTAATGGCAGTTGTTTAGCTCCATAATTGATGTGTGTGCGGTGTATGGCTGCTGCATACACGTGCAGATATGAGACGCCAAATTTTTGCGTGTTTATGAAAAGGGTGACTTTGATGTTTGCAACTGGTCCTCATGCAGTTGTTCTTAGATAATCGCCAAGCGCAAACATAGATGGGAAATTCGTTTATGCAGCGCGTTGCCACAAAATACAAAACCCGTTTTTAGAGAATCTGACCCCACGTCTCGTGCACAACAATAAAAGTTTAGGAGTGTGCTATTTTATAAATATGCTGCACAAGGCACGGGTCAATGGATTGTCCAGCAACTTTATGCGCCATTGAAATTCACGGGCGTTTAATTTAAAATGGACTAAGTTTATTGGCTCTTGTGGTGGACTGGGAAGGGAATGCTTATTTCCTTCCAACCTCTTGACGTTCAACCTCTGAAGGAAATTTGCAACAAATGGTTGCTATGCTTTTGGCTTTGCTAAGTGTCTAACTATTTACTTCCCTATGGACAATACTGACGGGCCACTATGAGACGAACAAATCCCCAAGTTGTGGCAGTAACATGCATGTACTGTCAAACAAAATGACTATTGGACTATTAGTCTATTGGAAAAAGGCCGGTGCGAACACGGAAACTATACATACATTATTTTACAAATAATATGGCATGGAAAACCTTAAGCATATGGGAACCCTATTANACTATTAGTCTATTGGAAAAAGGCCGGTGCGAACACGGAAACTATACATACATTATTTTACAAATAATATGGCATGGAAAACCTTAAGCATATGGGAACCCTATTATAGCTTTAACGGACCTTGCACACAAACGAAAACTCTAGTCGTCAAAAGATTATTTATTGCAAGGAATCGGCAGCACTTAGCGTTTTTTATTACTTGGGCGATATTTGTGTGTACCTCAGTGTTGCACTGTACACCTATTACAGTTGGTGCTGACAATCTTAGATAATCGTGTGTTTCGTCAACTGTGATTAACATGGTGGATGACATGTCTCGCCTAGAACTTCGCTCCTGTAATTTGTCTTAACAAACGATGCTTATTTACGAAGCGCAAGGGATGGCGGCCTATAAATTGGCTCCCCTTTGGCTATAACTGTTTAATGTTTTGGTAAGATTGTGATACTACTTTGCCGACCTCCATGTCACCGGCTGGTTTGCGTTAAACCATGGCTCTTGAAAATTCATTGCAAAAATCCATACACGCTTTCTAGTGCAACAAACTGCTGGAATTGCATGACACACAAATGCAAAAATACCTGGTAACAGATTGCGCTGGTTCGTGATAAATGCCTCAAATTAAATCTGATCACAAGGCTCCACTTCATCGTTCTGTTGCCAGTATTCGGTCTCTTTGAATATTTCTCTCTCATCAACGCCGTGAAAATGCAAGCACTCTATTTCAATAGATATTGGTTGAGGAGCTAGACTTTGAAATTTTATAGTGTTACCTTCAAAATGCAATCATTGGAGCACCTTTTGGGCGTCTTATTATGCTATCCATTCCAACGAACTAAGATGGGAATGTTAAATATGCTTCCGGTAAAACCACTATACCCAAAACAAGGCGCCATTAGCTTACACAAGTGAAAATGGCTGCTATTAATAGTAGAACACATCTGCCTAGCTAATGCATTTTAATGTATCAGTATCAGTATCATGTATCAGTATCATGTATCATGTATCATGTATCAGTAGCAAAGAGTTATGTTTTCTGCCCTCAATTCAAGAAGGAAGTTGGAAGCTCTGCCCTTTTCGACTTGATATGGTGTAGGTTCTCTGGATTCACGGTTCTACTCTGCCTATTCTTTGGGTAGCTCTCGCTGCAGTTGACTTCAGCAGCGGCGCAGCCTTAAAGGGGGAGGCACACGTTTTATTGGTCACCTAGAAATGCTTTGCTAATCCTGTTGGTTAATTTTGTGATAAATAACTGCAAAGTCTACCCTGATAAAAATTTTCTGCTATAACGGAGGGAGTATCTAGACAGCTGAGAAGTTACCTTATAAAAATTTGTGCATACACAAAAGTTAGTCGATAAATCCAAAGGAGAAAGGATGCAAGAAAAGAGACTGCTACGAAGTTCTGATGGCCCTGCACAGTGCGGGAGTTAATGTGTAACAGTATGTGATGTCTGGTTCCTCTTTTGATTGTCCCATTTTCATTAGCCCGTCTATCCATTTGTTTATTTGAAGTTCTGCTTCAGTGTCACAAAGGATGCAAGCGTGATCTAAGAAGTTGGTCAAGAATGATTCGGTGCCCATCATGAACCCCTGGTATGGAGACTGCATAGATTGAGTTAAAAGTATTTGTTCCTCGTTTTACCGGCTGGTTCTCCTGCTGATAAATTTTAGCATATCTTAGGCATGCTCTTATACTTTACGTTTAGGATATCGAGCAATTAAGGCCCAACTGATCAAGAGTGTGCCACAATTTCTACAAATGCGATGGTAGCAAGGAAGAGAACATGCTGAGTTTACCGGTGCATAAAAATCATTAACAGAAAGGTATGACGAGTAAACCAATGACATAGGGCAGGGGTACGTAGTACTTCTGTGGGACTCTTGCAATTTTTCGCCCTATAAAAATAATATAATTTACTCCAGAATGGTAATAAACTGTGGCTTAAAACTACTTTCACATAAAAATATTTAATACTTGTATTTTTGGGTTAATGTGTTGCTTGTGTCTTCAAGACTCCACCAGAACTGCACCGAAATCAAGTCAGCACAGTTGGAAGCTGGGAACAGTAGGAAAAATTAGCCCCATAAAGCGCCTACGTCAAATCGTCGTTACAGTTCATCCATACCATGAGCTTTGCAAATTCCGGACGTGCAACCAACAGGCTGCTTTCGTTGTTTTATTAGCTCTTTTCACCTCTCAAGTCACCCCATATTAAAGGGCATCGGCAGAAGTCGAGGTCAACAGCTAGCTTTGAACAAAATGAGTAGTCACTGTCGCACAAGCACGTTTAACCACGTTTTAGGCTTATTTTCAAGGTCTAAATGTGTAATAATATAGCATGCATTATGTATATTTGTAGACAGCACGTATTATACCATCCATCCTTCATGCCCTACTTTTTATCTAGTGAGCCATTTTTGCCAAGGTATTAGTTCTTGACGCAATGCTGTGGTACACGTTTCCCCTATGTCACAATATTTTTCCCTTCTATTTGTTACTTTAGAGGCCTAAAAGCTGGCCAACACCTATGCTTCTCTTGAAGCCTCACTTGGAAGCTCCTGTTTCGAGGTTTTTGTAATGTCTTGAAGGTTTCATGAGTAAAAGTAGCTATTTACGTACTGCAAGGAGATAACCCTTTTTTCTGGCATAGTGATTCACAGAGATACTAGGTTTGCCTAGCGCACGACCCGATGCTAAAAGTTCTATAGCCTCTACGGGCGGTCGACTGGCCTAACTGCCTTTGTTGTAAAGGCAGCAAATTAATCTACCAAACTCCCTCGCGTTTTAAGAAATGCACACCCTTTAGAATTCGTGAATATCCCTTGCAGCATAGGATTCGCATTATATAACAAAGCATTGTCAGTTAAGGTAAGTAGCGTTGGCAATACTCCTGGCGCACTGCAATTAGCAGGGCTCTATAGGTTATTTATTCCCTTGGGGCTCTCGAGTTTATGAGCTACACTCAGCTGAGACCCGTTAAATCGCCTTCTCATGACAATAAAGTGGCTAAACTGGTTTGACTTTGTTTAACGAAATGCAAAGTTCAATGTCTCCTAATATCACTTTGACAGTTGCGAAGTTCGGATATTTTCACAGCTAGTATCTGCGTTAGTGGCTTCTTCCATTTCTATGAACCGCAATGCACGACTTCTAGGCGAGACAAAGAAGGCGAGCATCTGTTGGGATCTGATGAGCTTTAAATCAGACGCTACTCTAGGGTTCTCCTATTCCTCCTTCTCTCCCTCCTCTTCCTCATAATCATCCCTCAGAACTGCCTTGTGGAGGACTCCTCTGTTTTTCTGGCAACCTGCAGGCGAATTGGCGTTAGTAGAGGTGTATGTAAAGACGAGCACCTACCCTGCTCAACTTAATAGCCGCAATGTCCACCACTGCCCACACGAAAAAGTAAGGACGCCAAGAAAAGTCAAAAACGCATTTGAACAGTACAAACGGGAGGTGGACCAGCAAAAAAGGGATCAGCGAATCGCGCCAAGCAAACAGCCATGTTAAGGACACTTAGGCATCGCATTATTTACGCAGAAAAAGGTGGATGAAGCGTCCAAAGTTACGAAGCCTGAGTCTCCGACTCCTGAGGGGAAGACGCGAGCTCGTTTTCGACCACGTGGATATTGTGTTCCCGCCTCTCACCTACAAAGCACATATAAACACCACCATTATTACATAGGTTTTTGGTACTTTTGAGTGACAGCCCCTAATTTTTGTTTCATGTTTATGCTACATTAAATTATTACTTGGTGATAAAATCGCATTGGGGCATCAGTTCTAGCACATCAAAATCAGTCATTCCGAATTATTCACTAATTTATGCCGTTAGCATGCATTTTATTTCCTCTACAGAGTGGCCTAAATTTAAAAAATGCAACCTCTATTCTGGAGGCGAAACAAAGGAGCAGGGAAAGTGCAATGATTTCGAACTTCATGCTTCAGCTATTTCACAATGTCCAAACATGCAACTATTGCCCTTCAGCGCTTCAATCGCATGCAAGGTTAAGGAAAGATCCAGAGTGCCCCCCTGATTACCCATTGAATTTTGCCACTGTTCAATCGGCCCTAGGCGGAGCAAACCCCTCGGAACGCCCTTCTTACACAAAAAATGCACGCTCGATTCCTCCAATCGGTGATCATAAATGCCAAAACTAACATAAGTACTTTCTTCTAAACTTGCAAGGTGCTATTATACTACCTCTTACAGTGCATTGAATGCATTACCAATGTATCAATAACCCTCAGCAAACCTGCAGTAGAGTGGCGCCAACCTTAATGTTGTGTATGGTTGCATTTGTGATCAGTAGACTCAAGTTGTGACCGGGGAAAGGATGGAATAAGGTGAGTGTGGAGTGTGCCACGATAGTCGATGAGGCTTTGTTATCTATCTGACAGTCTCTCTATTTATTCGCCTCTTATATTTACTTCCATTTTATTTGCCACATGCTAAGTGAGAATGGAATAGCCTGGACTAGAATGAAGCACAAGTAAACATCATGGCACAGAGCGGAAGACTATCAGTTGATGAAGGGACAGTCTACAGAAATTGGCGTTAGATGATGTAGTGGTTTCTTTTACGCATCGGTCTTCTCACATGTTTCTATAGTTCTGCATTCCGTTGTGTGCATGTAACTGCAGTCGACTTGATCAAAATTTTGTTATCATTGGTGCTTTTCTAGCCCAGGAAGTCTCTGGTTGTCCAACTCAAATTTAAAGAACATTAATCCTATGACGTTAGGTCACCTCAGTTCCGATTGCCGCTAACAGTCCACTGTCACAAGTTTAATACTGGCTCACACAGAGCAACAATACTCTCTCCGAATCCTTTCAAGCATTAGCCACAAGGAAGATTTACCTGTACAAAAAGGTGTAATATCTTACTTATACACAAAATGCGATATCTCACTTTACTTGCTTTGCTGTAGAATGAGCAAGTGGGGCAAAATTCTTTGCACTATCCACTTGCACTGTATTTACATAGGCAATATGGATTATTAAGGGATCAAGGTTTGTGCCTTAGCCAACTCACACTGTAGTCACATGGTAAATGTTGTATCATGCGAAGCGAAATGTCGTCCCCCAATCTACTCCCGCAGCAGTGACACAAGAATTAGTTGCATGAACCAAAGCCTGATGTCTTAACTCATTTAAGCTGCAGTAACAAGGGCATAATTACATCAGGTAGAGCGAATTCTTCTCCCACTCCGCTCCCTCCTCCTCGATTCACGTAAGACCGCCTTAGCCAACTCACACTGTAGTCACATGGTAAATGTTGTATCATGCGAAGCGAAATGTCGTCCCCCAATCTACTCCCACAGCAGTGACACAAGAATTATTTGCATGAACCAAAGCCTGATGTCTTAACTCATTTGAGCTGCAGTCACAAGGGCATAATTACATCAGGTAGAGCGAATTCTTCTCCCACTCCGCTCCCTCCTCCTTGTTTCATGTAAGGTAAGATTCCATCTGTCTCCAAAATCCACTTGCGCTCCATTTTTGACATGTTAGGCGAGAACAGAATAGCCTAGACTTGAATAGAACACATGTAAAAAGCATGGCACAGATCAAAAGAATATCAGTTGATGAAGGAATAATCTTCAGAAATTGGTGCCGGATGATTTGGGGCTTCTTTTGCGCAATTGTCTTCTAAAAATTTTCTATAGTTCTGCATTCCGCTGTGTGCATGTAACTACAGTCGACTTGATTAAATTTATGTTTTCGTTAGTGCTTTTCTAGCCCAGGAAGTCTCTGGTTGTCCAATTTGGATTCAAAGAACATCAGTCCTATGATGTTAGGTCGCCTCAGTTCTAATTTACACAAACACTCTACCGCCCCATGTTCAATACTGGCTCACATAGAGCAAAAATGCTCTCTCCAAATCCTTTCGAACTTTAGCCACAAGGAAAATTTAACTACCCAAAAAGATGTGATAACTTGCTTGTACAAAAAATGCGATATCTCACTTTGCCTGCATTGTAGTAGCATGAGCATTTGCGGCAAAGTTCTTCGCACGATCCACTTGCACTACATTCACGTGGGCAACATGGATCATTAAGGGATCAGAGTTTGTCCCTTAACCAACCCACACTGTAGTCACATGGTAAATGTTGAATCGTGTAGAGAGAAATGTCGTCCCCCAATCTGCTCTCACAGCGGTGACACAGGATTCATTTACGCAGACCAAAATGTGATGCCTTAACTCATCTAAGTTTCAGCCACAAGGACATAATTACATCAGGTAGAGCGAATTCTTCTCCCACTCCGCTCCCTCCTCCTTGTTTCATGTAAGGCAAGATTCCATCTGAAAATCCGCTAGCTATGCATTTACGTTGTCAAAAGTTATTTATCGTGAGCACGATTTGTTTCCTCAATCCATTCACCATGCCGTCGCATGGTCCGCATTCATACACGAGGGGCAAGATTTCGTTTCGCAATGTTCCATCTCTGCAGTCACATGGTCAATAATGATTGACGTAGGGTAAAAGTTAGTTACTAAAAATGATTACTTAGCAGCTCATGCGAGTAAAGCAATTGTGGATGGAAAGGAGAAATTTGGCTCTATATTCATAGACTTTGCTAACGTGAGTGCAGTGAGTGTGGATGAAGTGGAGAAATTTAGCCCTAACTTCGTCGACTTTGTTTGCGTAAAGGCAGTGATCGTGGTCAAAAAAGGAAATATTTGGCTTTATTTTGGTCGATTTTGCTCATCTGCTTGTAGTGTACCTAAAAAATGAGAAATTTAGCCTCGTCTTCATCCACTTCGATCACATGAATGCTGGCTGAGCAGGTAAGGGATGAGGGATTCCGCTCAACCTTTGTCAATTCCACCCACAGGAATGCAGTGTTTGTGAGAGGAAAGGATAAATTTAGTTTTACCTTCATCAAATTTGCCAGCCTGAGTAAAGTGAGGCCAGATGGAGGCAGGAAATTTAACATTGTCTTCATCGACTTTGCTAACGCACGTGTAGAAAGTGGGGAAGAAAAGGAGAAATTCAGCCTTATCTTAATACAATTTGCTGATGTGAAGTGAAGTTAATTTGATTAGAAAGGAGATATTTAGCTTAGTACTCACCTATTTTGATTGCGCGAGTGCAGAGGTGGATGGGAGCATGAAATTTAGCTCTAATTTCTTCGACCACCCTTGCGTGAAGGCAGTGATTTTAAATGGAAAGGATTCGCTCAAGGGAATGCAGTGGGTGTGGACGAAGGGAAAGAAAATGCTTTATGTTCATCGACTAAGTTCATATGAATGCAGTGTATGAGGACGAAAATGAGAAATTCTGCTATAAATGTGTTAATATGCTTAAAGAAATGCAGAAAAGGGATGGCAAGGAGAAAGGTGGCTTTATGTGCATTAATTTCGCAGTAATTGTGAAAGGGCAGGGTAAAATTAGCCCCAGCTCTATTGAATTTGCTCCAAGGAGTGCAGTGGTTGCAAAGGAAAAGGAAAAAAGCTGGATTCATTCTCATCGTAATAGCCCACGCGAGTGCAGTGAGTGTAAGAAAAGAGAAGACAGCTAAAATCTTTAACGATTTCGCCTGCGAAAAGGAAGTAAGTTAAGAAGAGAGGGGAAAATTAAGCATCAAACAAAACAAAATCACCAACAAGAAAGCAGTGATCGTAGATAAAAGGGAAAAATGTTGCAAAAAGAAACAAGTGAATCAGGCACTGCGATTAGCTCTGTTTTTTTGGCAATGCGCATACAGGGCGTGCAGATGACGTGAGTCAGAGGGAGTGGAAGGAAGTGCGAAATATTAGGATGCTACGTGCGTGTGTGTGCGTCGGCATGTAAATATGAGAAGAGCCGGAAGGAGGAAGTTAGGAAGGCAAGAAGCATTGATAGAGGATGCAGTGATGAGGAAGAGAGCGTGAGAGGGCGAGGGAAGGATGGACACATATGAGGAAGGAAAGAAGTGAGGGCGGAAGGAGGATGGGACAAAGTGGAAGGAGGTTGACAAGGTTTGGGTGGAAGAGCATGTGAGAAGAGGGTAGGAGAGATGCAGTGTGTGGTTAGCGTGGGAAGGCAAGAGATGGGAAGTAAGCTGGGTGTGAGGAGAGGATGAACGCCAGCGAGAGCACGGAGAAGTAGTCTCCAATTTCTGCAATGACAAGGGTTATGATACGTGGTTGCGGGTTAGCTCACGCACCGGTGATTGCTATAGTACACATCGTGTCGCTGGCACACCTCTTCGCTTTCTACTTGTCTACAATGGTCTTCTCTTCACCTTCCCCTATCATTCCTTCTACTTTCCTCTCTGTGCATTTGTGGCATTGCACACACTGAAGTGGCTCGCTTTCATCGCCATGGCTATGTTGTATATGCTACTGCATTGCAATGAGTAAATCTGGTAGTGTTGTTCTTGATGCTTCTGTGTCACTGGTTGAGGCATGTCGCCGCTTGTTGTCACCTTCCATAGCTTCAATCAGCGGTGAGTATTCTGCTGTTGTGACCTGATGTTGATATCCGTTTGTTTCGATGCAAAAGTACTTGTCTCTTCCACGTACTTGATGCTTCGAATGTTGCGGGGCAAAAAGGAAGGTGAAGTGCTGGACTTGTTGGTGTACACCTTTGTAACTGCAAGAAAATGAAGTAATTTTTGCTTGTTATATACCGTTTGTGTTTCGTGCCGAGGAGTGCGTGTCTGGTTTCGGGCAGGAAGCTAGGTTCAACGCATGCATATGATGATAGTGTTGGCTAAACTCATTAGTAGAGTGTTAGCAAGTAGACATTTCCTGGGTTGAGTATGTGTTCGTGTACAAAATTGGGACTCTAAATTAATAGCGGTTTGAGTGTTTTCAGACCTTTATTAGTAAAGCGGACCCTTTAGCAACAGCTGAAGCAATCTATTTTAACTGCTACGAATGTTGCGCGGTGAAAGCATCCGACATTAGGCACTGCGAATAGAAGAAAACAAGACTCCACAGTAACTATTGATATTTGTTTGACGTTTACTTTAACATGAGAACAGATGGGTGGATAAATAGATGTACATATGTGCACATAATAACCTCCAACAGGGATTGGTGTTAGTCAGGAGCTGCTAACTGAGATATAATAGGTAAGGCCACGTGCCTTTGAGTACACAGAAAATTATGCACAAAAATATGGGGTAAGATTTGATTTTAAGAAAAGTTGTAAAATCAAGCCTCAACTTGTATTAAATTCTCAATTGCCTTCCAATTTTTAAGATTAAATTTCAAAGTGGAACGGCAGTGCTGCCGAAAAGGTGTCCGATATGCAAAGTTCGCAATATCAAGGTTGCGCTTATTCACATCCACAAGTGTATTTTGGTGTGGCATTTGGCACCGTCAACGGGCGGAGCAGTGTGACACTTCAGTCCAATTATTTTGTGCCACAAATGCGCGAAATGGTCCCTGCCCTCTAAGAATTTTAGGCTGTTGGGGTTGCAGTGCAGGTGGGCGTAGGGTTTGCGTGTCTCCACACGCCAACTTCTAAGAAACATATGGAGAGAGTAGAGTTGGCAGACCACGACTCCTACTTCCCAAACATTAATATAATTCCTAGACTGTGATAAATGACCCAATCTCAGCTCTGCAAGGCTAGTTCACTTCTAACGCATCCGGGTATGGCAGAGTGACCATCGTTTGTTGATCTCCGATGATGGAGTCATCTCTTCCACGCAAGTGAATGGAGCCAGTTTGTTGCCTCCATTTGATATATCTCGAATCCTTTTCATTCTCTTTCACCTATAAAGGCTGGAAGTAGCCATGCGTCACATTTGCTAGCAGTTTGCAAGCGACACAAAGCACGTGTGGGATGTGGAAATCGCTTGCTCTCTCCTTCTTCTCGAGAGCACGCTTCTCCACATTTGTAGGAGTATTTGGCTGTGGCTGTAGGGCACATCAATGTGGGAGGCAAAGTGACACTTACGCCCAGTTCATATGTTGCACCAACACCAGCCATCGTGTAACGCTTCAAAGAACTTCAGTTTAGTGAGGTGACAGTGTAGGTGGATTTGTGTGCTTTTATGCAATGACCCAATGGAGTCGCGTAAACACGTGGAAACTGGGTGAATATCAGTGCCAAATCACCAACCTTAGTTGCTCCAGTCAACACAAATTGCGCCCCAAGCACTGTAAACGAAACATAACTCTCAAATCAGTAATCGTTTGCCTAAAACTACTTTTGACGACCAAAGTTTTAAACATGCATAATCGAAACATGCTGACCGTTCCGCACAGACTTTTCAAGTCATGCACTATTAGTCAGTGCATTTTGGACAAATTGCCGCTGCTTTTGGACACTGCTCCCATTGAACACGTTAGAAGCCGAAGCATAGAATGGAATGGTATAAACTTGAGTGCGCAAGTTTTGAAACTAAGTGACCTTCATAACCAGATCACTCTTCATTCCTGCGCCACATTAGTGCAGAACTGCCAGTACTTCTTGAACATGCAGTCTAAAATCGAACCCTGCCAGACCACTGCCACTATTGACTGCTATTTTCGTTTCCGCCCATCAGCCGCATCTTTGTGTTGGCTGCGCACACTACTCTGTTGGCCTGCCTGTCAACTGCATGTACAGGAAGTACTGGCAGTTCTGCACTAATGTGGCGCAGGAATGAAGAGTGATCTGGTTATGAAGGTCACTTAGTTTCAAAACTTGCGCACTCAAGTTTATACCATTCCATTCTATGCTTCGGCTTCTAACGTGTTCAATGGGAGCAGTGTCCAAAAGCAGCGGCAATTTGTCCAAAATGCACTGACTAATAGTGCATGACTTGAAAAGTCTGTGCGGAACGGTCAGCATGTTTCGATTATGCATGTTTAAAACTTTGGTCGTCAAAAGTAGTTTTAGGCAAACGATTACTGATTTGAGAGTTATGTTTCGTTTACAGTGCTTGGGGCGCAATTTGTGTTGACTGGAGCAACTAAGGTTGGTGATTTGGCACTGATATTCACCCAGTTTCCACGTGTTTACGCGACTCCATTGGGTCATTGCATAAAAGCACACAAATCCACCTACACTGTCACCTCACTAAACTGAAGTTCTTTGAAGCGTTACACGATGGCTGGTGTTGGTGCAACATATGAACTGGGCGTAAGTGTCACTTTGCCTCCCACATTGATGTGCCCTACAGCCACAGCCAAATACTCCTACAAATGTGGAGAAGCGTGCTCTCGAGAAGAAGGAGAGAGCAAGCGATTTCCACATCCCACACGTGCTTTGTGTCGCTTGCAAACTGCTAGCAAATGTGACGCATGGCTACTTCCAGCCTTTATAGGTGAAAGAGAATGAAAAGGATTCGAGATATATCAAATGGAGGCAACAAACTGGCTCCATTCACTTGCGTGGAAGAGATGACTCCATCATCGGAGATCAACAAACGATGGTCACTCTGCCATACCCGGATGCGTTAGAAGTGAACTAGCCTTGCAGAGCTGAGATTGGGTCATTTATCACAGTCTAGGAATTATATTAATGTTTGGGAAGTAGGAGTCGTGGTCTGCCAACTCTACTCTCTCCATATGTTTCTTAGAAGTTGGCGTGTGGAGACACGCAAACCCTACACCCACCTGCACTGCAACCCCAACAGCCTAAAATTCTTAGAGGGCAGGGACCATTTCGCGCATTTGTGGCACAAAATAATTGGACTGAAGTGTCACACTGCTCCGCCCGTTGACGGTGCCAAATGCCACACCAAAATACACTTGTGGATGTGAATAAGCGCAACCTTGATATTGCAACTTTTGCATGCTCCAGAAATGGGAAGTAGGAGGATTCTAGACCACGGAATCTATTTGAAACTACATGCGGAGTACTGATGTTAAGTGGAAAATGAATGTCTAAATAGTAGCATTTAATCACTTCGCTTGTCCAATTATAGGGTAAATGCTCACAGGTTCTACCCAATCGAAGCTGTCATTTTACTGGAACAACTTGCGTAGTCTACACTATCTCATCACCTCCGTTGTCCAACTTTCCACCTTTTTAGCACACTTACTCAAGTGAGTGAGATTTCTAAGTTTGAGTGATTAATCGAGCAAATATGGGGCTGTCTGAAACCAGATCTTGCAATCAAAGAGGCAACTTTGTAGGAACGCGCTCAACTATATGCTTGTTTATTTAATTAAAATATCTCACCTCAATTAGCAATCCAATTTATTGCCACCTCCTCCTTATCGTCACATTTTCAATAATGGTCCTTCAATACCCACACTGTTTCGACATCACAATATGGCTTGCATGTGCAAGATGAGGTGAAGTTCGTCTACTTTAGTAAGTAGCAGATATTAAGCTACAACTTTAACTGTTGCTTGAATAAGACGCACAAACAAGGCGCTTATAGCTTTCCTACTCACAAATCAGCCTTTTTCACAAGTACGGCGACTTCATAGTTGTGGCGTCTGTGTTGCAGTTGGTGATCCAATCAGCCTTACGAGATCAATGTGGGACGCACATAAATCTACGGTGACACTACTTGAAAAATGGACGCCAATTATGCTCGGAGCAATTGTGGTACTACTGTGGGTGGCGGATTGCTCGGGTATGCTTCTACTTCATTTCCTCATTTCTGGTACCTTTTCCTGTTCGCTCCTTCTTCTGTTCTTACTGAGAAGCTAGTAATACCAGGATAGTAGGAGTCTCGTAATGACTTTCTCTTTGAAGGCGAAACGAGCCCCAAGTTGTTGGGATCCCGTGTCATTGGCAAGCCGTACGGAATAGCATACCCATTGGACTACGAGTACAAGGAAGGCTATGTAAGTGCATTATCGTACTTTTATGTGCATACAATCCTGATCTACACAAAATAAAATGCTTTTCTGATGCACATAAGCCGAAATAGAATTATCTCGTGAGCTCTACTTAATCGAGACTATTGGCGATAACGCCTTAGTATTGCTTGCATTGAATTTAGACTTTGCTTGTTTTCACCAAAACCTATGCCGAAGTGATGGAAATCAAATGCCACAGGTGCATTCTCGATGGCAAATATTGGGGTAGCCCATGTGAATGGAGCAAAGGTATGCCCACTTTTGCCTACTGCCCTACATTTGTTCACAATTTTTTTCATTTGAATCCAGCTGCCCAGCAATCCATAAAGCAGTGACACTACAAGGGAATTCTTACCATACTTTAGTAAGAAATAATGTTTCGCACCTTACAATGACTACGGCATGCGTCTTGACGAACCGCTATTTTACGCAGCCTTGCACATACACTGGTCAATGTAAAAATTTACATTTGCTGCAGCATGTTTTAAGTCGTAATCCAAATTTATGCTGCTTTGTATCTTTAATCGCCTTGGCACTGCTTTTCTTTTAGAGAAAGCTAGCCTTACCATAGAAGACGTGACTAAACAAGAAAAGATAGAAATCCTTGACAAAAACTACCATTGGATTGTGACATCAATCACGTACTTTGTGCCCTATTGCAGGTTTCCAACACCCAAAGCAGGTATTAGTTTATGCGCTGCAATTAAAGCAGTATAACCTTTGCATTTGCCTTAAGTGGTGCGAAAAAGGCTACGCATGTTCTTCCTGTCTAATTGTAAGGTCACGTGGATATGCTGACCTCATTCCCGTTTTCGCGGTTTGTCAAAGGACAGACGTCCTTTATACTGGCATTTGGTGTTCAAGGAGCGGAAGGCAATGAATTGGTAGGCTTCTTGGTTCCTTGCACTCTTTATATATTTAATGCAGCACTGATCCACTAAACATTGCATGTACTACAAAATAGGCCTTACTTTACGAAAATGTGACGCTTGCATGTGCGTGGAGAGGTGATAGGCTTATACATGAAAATAACTCCGCCTGTGGTAAGTCCAAGAAAGCCATGTCTCCAGATAAACGAGAAAGGAGAAGAGTGAAACAAGCTCTTTCTCCGATAGGTCACCGCACAATATTTAAAGCCTTCTTTGAAGCATCGCCTTTATTTGCCACCACTGGACGCGCATTTGCTGACACGAATGTTGATTCCTGTTTTCATTAGTTCCCATGCTGAAACACAAGGCCTTGGATCTGCGGGTATTCTATGGTAGATTTAAACCACGGCCTGGTGCAGTACGCGATACCTACTATTGGGAAGCTAGAGGATCCTATTTGACCGTGACCGTCGATTACACACAAAATGGAACATCACCTGAAGTGGAGGAATGCAATAGTAGGTTCTACACAAAATGCGATCTCTCTTAAGTAATCTTACTCGAAATAAGCTGAACCACTTGAATTTACTGCAACACTTACCGCTTATGCTTGCTTTTGGGCACTACCACTGCTTGGCTAACGATTCAGCATCTTCATTGTTGCGTCCTGCCTTTTAGAGTATGGAGCAGCACAAAGTAAGTCAGCTTGTCAATAAATGCAATACGCAAGTAATTTTCAAAGAAAGGAAGGAGAGAGTATGTCAAAGCCCTGCAGTTGTATCAGTTTGCTCCAGCTTGTCTTAGAACTCAAACATTTCTGATTTCTGAGTGCGCACTGTTTTTATTTCGTATCACTTGCAAATCATTTCGCCCAAGACAATGCTTTGTGGAATTTTAATAACTGGCCGCAAACATATTCCACAACCATCAGCTTAATCAACCAAATGGTTAACTCGCAACGTTAGTTCATCAACTCTAATGGTAATAAATGCAATTTATTCAACACTTGTTCTAGGAGAGACAACTACGACAGCTGCCACAGTCCAATAACCATCCTCAACACCTTCTTTGGGTAAGCGCCTATTGTCCCGAACTTTATTTGCGCCATCTGAACACTCGTGTCTTCTTAATTAAACAAGCTCATATGGCTAAGCTTCTAGTTATGTGTTGGCTCCTAGCAAAAAGGCAGGCACTTCTGATTATCAAAACTAGCTCAGATGTAAGTTCGAACAGCAAATGCCCGAATTGGACCATCTGCTTAGACCGCACCATTTGTATAACTCACTGGAACTTCTTTGACCTTTATTTCGAATGCGCAATTGCCACGCATTTTGCCTTTCAAGTGCCCATACCCTCTGTCCGTTAGGACCTTATCTTAATTCCGCTGCGCTTCTAAACTTTCAGAAGAACAATAAACCCGCTTGATTATGCTCACACAGTATTTGTTTCAGAATGGTTGGCAGTTGTTGTTCTTAAGTTGGATTTGAGTTCGTGCCTATTAACTGCTCTTTTGTGATTGGACAGAAACGTCGTTTGCTAAATTTACAAGTTGGATCCAGTTTGGGCAATCTCACTTCTGTTGCACTTGCCAGTGTCCACTATAACAGCAGTACTTTTTCTTTACCTTTAACACGCAGAACCTACTGTCATCTGTTAGGTCAGTTTTGGCATGATAAATAGCGTTGGCGATGACCGACATCGCTTTATCTCCCCTCAAATAGCTAAACATATATACCTCAAACTGTAACGCATCTACATCTATTTACCACCTTGAAACCTTGATGGTTTCTTGCACTGGTACAAATAGCAAAAGCAGGGTAGTAGTGCAGTTGCTTTTAACACTGCTTTGTGTGACATGGCAGATTAAAACTTCGTTTCGTATTTTAGTTGTGCTCGGGTTGTCGTTGATGTTGGCACATGCCTGTGCACGATTCCGTCGACGCCTGCATTAACTTTCCTTAATAAACGTGTTTTCCATTTTTTCGTTTAAACTCGCAGTCCTCCTGTCTGTTGAAAAGCATCCCTTCATTGGTCGCTAAATTACATCTCTGTGCACTTGCTACACTCTCGAATAAGAAAGGGGCACAATTTTGCAGTGGTAGGTTGCAGCAATTCACCATTTTACCGCTGTTGACACCGTGTAGCACATCCTTACCTGCAATTAAAACGGATGCAGAATTGGGCGCCTAAGCACCCAAATTCCCCCAAAGTGGAGGCACTTAGGATTCCGGGTGGACCGCAGAAACGTTAGGAAGACGAGAAGACAGGCAGGTGTGATAAGAATTAGCAAAGCCAGATGTCAAACCCAATTAGGTACACTTTACAATGGGGGTAGTCATCACACTCTGTATTTGCTTCACATCTCCTGTCAGCTGATGCGTTGGGTAGCCGCGCCAACGAAAGGGACCTGAATGACCTACACTGCTGATAAATCTGCCCCTAGATTTGGCCGGATGGATGGACCAAAGATAAAAAACGGAACACATACCTGCGACAGAGATGGTAAGAGGCCAACTCAGAAGGAGCCACACAACCTAATGTTCAGTCGCATCAGAGAAGATGCACAAATAGCAGTTTCTACACCGTAGTTGAAAATGGTAAAATTCGTTTCTGTTTGGCTTCTCTGATTTGTCATTAGAGCGGCCAATGGAGATGAAATTTGGTTTTGGCATCCCATTGGTTGGGATGACCTAATGCAACCCACTCACCCATCAAGACCTGTATCTGACACCGACTTCTTGAGTAGAGAACTGATTGGACACAAAAATCTAATTCGCTATTTATTGGTGCGTCTTTATATGCATAAAAAGAGGAGAGCCAGCTCATTCTTGATTTCGTCAACAGCAGCTCGCGCTGCATTGCCATTGATCAGGTGTCACTACTTGTGATACAAATCAGTTAGTGTCTCGAGAGTAAGGGACTGCTCAAAATATGATCCATGTCATTATTACTAATTCGATTATTGTTTCATTGTATTATCTGGGCCAAATGAATGCCAACTATAATCGGGAGATTCCCTCAGGTAGCTGAGCGAGAAACAGGGAAAGCTAGGCTAGATAGGAGAAAGTTTTGCTTATTTTATGGACGCAAGCATCCACAGTGCGACTCAATTTATAGAGTTACTTGACAGCTGCGATGAATGAATGCGAGCGAACGACTCGACGAAACGGCGATTTGAAAGCGCATGCATTGGCAGATGACGCTTTAATAAATTCTAGGCAACTTTTCACCTCCTAGTTTTTTAAGAAATCAGCCAAGCTTCTCGCCTTTACCGAAAACAGTTTTTCTCTGGTTTTGTCAATAAATGCACCCAAACAGGTGCTTAATTTCTGCAGTAGATTTTGGTAGCAGGTTTGATGACATTAGGAGTTTCGTTTGAAAGGATTCTGAAGCACAATTGCGGTGGCTAATATAGTGTTAAGTTGACTTAAAGTGCGTGATGGCAGTGAGCAGCCAAATGATGGTTATTGGTTACAAGCGAGATCACCAATCACCCTAATGCAGTTCCACACGTCACCATCAACCACTACCTTTTACAAACCGCTCTTGTCTTCATTATATAGCAAAGGAAAAGCAATCAGTCAAACTACAACCCATTTCACCCCCTCACTGCCATGGTTTTTGTCACTTTGAAGGCAAAATTAATTCACAGTGAAAAGTCATTTTTCCTTGAATGCTGCTAAGGTGGAAGAAAAAGTGCAAACAAAATGCTGAAGACATAGTTGATGGAGAAAATATGTGATATACCAGTTGGCAATGGCAAGACGCAATGGATGCATGTGTGAAAATTTGGGGACCGATAGGTTCTAATTAGGTCTCTGAGTGCGTATGTTTTGATTTTGGTCCCTTATGGCAACTAGCAATGCTTCCATCATCTTCCATGTTAGCCGCTGGCGCTCAGTTCGACGATATGCGGACGAACCACCACCTCTGCCTTGGTTTATTGCCTGAGTTGGCTGGTTTTGGACAGTAGACACCTTATTTATTCGAGGTGGCCATAATGAGGAAAAATAAGACGATATAGAAAATCTCAGGCAAGCTGATGGTCAGACCAGACAGATGATTAGGCATGAGGCGGACGAGTTCATGTATGGATAGTTGGGGTGATGAGATGCAAGATGAATCAGCTGGTAAACCCGGAATAGGAGACCGTTGACGGGGGAATAATTGGATGGATAACTGGGTGCTGGATGTCTGGTTCGTGTATTAAACCTGTGTTATGGGAGCTTTTCTAGATCACGTCTAGCTCCCGGATAAGTTTGGAAGCGTCCTCAATAGTTGGTTGAACAGATAGTGGTGTGGATCCTACAACAAATAAATCCAATAAAGGTGGACGAAATTTAGATGAGTTTATGCTAAAGAAGTGTCCGAAACCAAAAGGTTTTTCCAGTCACCACAAGTTGCAAAGTAGTGAGGGGACCAGAAATCGCTTAAATTAGACTCAAATTGGAAAGACGTCTTCAAGCACAATGACCTACGACTTATTATTTGCAATTTTAGACACGAATCCTACCTATTAATTTATTTTGGGCTACGTTTACAAATGCATAATTGATTTTACCAGTGACTTCCATTCAACTAGGCGAAGCGCCTTGATAACACAAAGTGGAACTGTAATTGACTAATTATGACTAATGACCCAGACGAAGTGGGCTAGAAAAAACGAAAGGCAATTTGCTAATTCATTCCTAACTACTATTTTTCAACTTGATGTTAGTCCACATCATCGTCTTCTCCTTCTTCATTACTCATGCTATTGGCAGTAGAGGCCAGCCTCAAGCTCGTTCTGGTTTATACTGATTGGCCGTATCAGTTGGCCTTCAAAAAATGCCTAATTGCCTCATTTAAACAACATCAAACACTTCAAAACAAATTACCCCATATGCTGGAGCTGCTTTTAATGCGATTTTTATTTGCTGGTGCGGAATAATTCCCTAATCTGAAGGGCTACCTACTTTGTAATGCATTTCTACTAACTTTTTATATCAAAAGAATTTCAAAAGCGTTCTTCGAAGAGAATCATCTATATGTCTCTTACCTAAGTTAGCTTGAAAAAAATGGAGGGCTACTTTAGGGATCGTGGTAGTGGTACATGGGTTCCCTCGTGTCATTGTCATAAAAATCAGTTTTGCACCAAGGAGGGGCATAATTCGACTACCCAACAGTAAACCATCCGATAAATATAAAAGCGGCAGTGCTGTACGGATATCGATGTGCCACCCAAATCTCAATGCGACGCATCTGCTGAAGACTGTCGCTTGAGTCTGGACAATGCTTAACATTAGCCACTTTTTAGCTTTGGCAGAAGGAACAGTAAAGTCGTGACACTTTGTGGTCCTAACTTATTTTTAGGTGTTTGCCCGCATTTTATTGCCCTTTTACAAAGACCTAGTTGCACATTAGACTCTCGTCGCGCGTGTAGAAAAGGAACTCTAGAGGTCGCTTACTTTTTTTTTTTAGCAGCAAAGCATGCGAACAAGATACCCTGGCTTATGATAACTTGATGTATGTCAGTCTATTAGTACAGCACCCTTTCTCGTTCATTCTATGCGCTTTATTCTTCTAACACAGCCCGCAGTAAAAGGGCGATTGAATAAGTAAGGCAGAGGAGGGCAAGCATAGTCTGGTGCAGCAAGAAATGTGCAATACTTTATTTGTTCAAACTACTGGTTTCGGTCACTTGGGTGGCCGTATTGTGCTAGCTGGTTGGCCGGCCTCTGGGCCGTGCCAACAGCCCCATGCCCTCTGTTTCCAGAATATATATTCTTTTACCTTAAAGGGAGCCTCGGAACGCTACAAAATACCTCCTAGAAATAGCCAGTTCTAATTAACAAGGCGATTTACGAATCACAGTGAAGAAAGAAGATTCTTTGCTTGCATCGATATCAACTGAGAACCACTCACGTGTGTTTAATGCAGGTCGGTGCCTTATCTACTAGGTGAACATCTGATGTGGGCAAAACAAATTGGTAAAAGATTCAAAATGGTAAAGGATTTTTAACTTAAACGCAATAGGAGGGTGAGGAGTAGAAAGGGGAAGAGGTTCTGCTTGATCACCATCCCCGTCAACATTTAACATTTTTATTCATTCCTGATTACACGGTGAAGGAGTAAAGCATCACCAACGAACGAAAAGACTAGTAGAATAAAACCATATGCCATTTTATTCCCAAAAAGCCATGTTGCCAAGTGTCTGTCTGAACCGGCAGGTTCAACCAACTCTACGCATCCCTCGCGCGACCACTTTTGTGCTTCAATTCTAACTTGTTTGCTTTCTGGGTGCAAATGACCTCAGAAGAGGATAAAAGGTGGTGATAAAATCGGATTAAGCTACTGGAGGCTAGAGGCTAATCAACAGCTAGCATATTTCATAAGGCAACTGCATTCAAGACGGCAAGATTTGACCTTGACCTATGAGCTGTCATTGAGTAGGTATTCGAAATCGAGAACTTGTTAAAAAGTGGCGCTGTTTCAAACAGCCTGTAGGGGTGGATATCGCCCTTCCACAACAGCTAAACTGGAGGACCGGTTGACCTCAAGCGATTTTACATGCTGCGATCTTCTCGGAAGCCACATCAGCAGGAAGCAGTTTGGCCTTGTAGGAGTATGTAACGCCCGAACTATTGTGGGAATCCTCTGAGGTTAAAAAGCGCGCCAAGAAAAAGCGCACGCCTTAAACGAATGCAACTTTACCATGGCGTAAATTTGATGCAAGAATAAGCAAGAAATTTCCAGCAAATTTTGACATTCTTAGTCTCCTCTTTATTTCACTCCCACATGGTTCCCCTCTTTTTCCCACTTCTCTTTGTCTTTTGCATAAGAGTTCAGACAATTATTTTGGGCGAGAAAGGGGGGAGAGTGATGGAGAAAGGGAAGGATGGAGAGAGCGAGAGTAAGTGGGGGGAAAGGGCGGCAAAACTAATCTCCTCCAGCTTCTATGAACTTGAGCTCAGTGCGGTTGCGAACTTAACAAGAGGGAGATAGGCAGGGGAAGTATTTTTGGGATATATTCTCTGAAAGGAAAATGATGTGTTTTTAGTTATCAGACATAAATCTTGGACTGTTCTACTTGTTAGTGAAATTTGAAAAAAATATTAGTTACTAGGAAGCTTTGAAAATATGTTCCTTCTCATTTTGAGTGCTCGGTGGCCTCGAAAGTACCCATGAAGTAATTTAAGGCTGGAAGATTAGTAGAATGGGTGTATAAGCGGATACGAGAGATGTCAGCATTTCTTTTTAGTAATTGTGCGTTCCACTTTAGGGAAGACCTTCTTCGAGAGTCAAGAATCTGGCTTATTTCACCTGGACTATCACCTCAGACAAACAGTAACTCCAATGTTAGCATTACAGGTGCCTGTTGGGGTTGGAGTGCAGGTGGGCGTAGGGTTTGCGTGTCTC
>LWMK02000278.1:54885-95846 GCA_001693075.2 Taenia saginata | reverse complement strand
TAATCGTATAGTCTGTTGGTCCCTCCTTATTGCATTGTTGGATTCCACAATTTTTTGCTTACCAGTCGATACGCCTGTTAAACAATCCCTTCACCACCTCCCATCTCCAGCCTTCATTTTGGTGACAATTAGTCTTGACAACGCAACCTTCTTTTTTTTTATCCACTAGCGACAATATGCCTGCCAATTCCTTCAGCAACACAGCAACTTTTCTCCTTCACATGCCCTCCGTTTTGTGTCCTTCCATCAATCAATCACGATTACCGATGTGGAGTTCATAGACACCTCGAGCAGCTACGATTTCCTTGCCACGATTTGCCGCTGTCACAGACAAGGTGCTACGTTACCTCAAACGGATCAAGTATGAGCATGGAAATGATTCGCTTCTACCTACTGATCATATCGCCCATGCAAATTTTCCTAATCTTGGGAAAGTGGTTTCATCTCTCACCGTTGTTTGCTACAAGCTAGAACTTCTAATATCCATTTTGCGAGTCAGTGTGGGTGTAATAATGAAGTGGCTGGCGAAGAGTAACATAATAGCCCTGCAATTCGTGTACACTAGTACGAAGATAAATGGGTGCATAACAGTCATTTTTAAAGGGTCCGTGGTCATTGGCAAAGTCAAGGCGAGTTGGTGTCGCTGTCGTCACGAAGTGGCAGGAGTTCTCCTCCCTCACCGAGAAGACGAGGACCAACAGCCAGGCTTATGATGCACACACCAAGACAGCGTCCTTCTCCTGCAAAAGATTTCAATTCCGTCGTCGCCACAGTTAATATTCATTCGTCTGGATCGAGGCACCTCTTCAAGCATGCCTCTGATGCAGCAGCACTAACCAAAAGGGAAACAAAGTGTTGTCCCCTTCTCCAACCCATTCTGCTTGGCTGCCACTATTTGCCAATTAGAGGTAAAAGCTGTCAGCTTCCACGTCTCTGGTGCTCAAAGTGTGTCTATGCATGTTCTGTTGTACCAGCAACAAAAAGCATTGGCAAGGAAGTGGCTAGAGAAAATGACCGGTCAGATAGTAGCAGCGGGTTGGGGTAGCTTGGGGAATGCATGAGGCCCTATTATTTTGAAGTCATCCACCAGGCCACAATGAAGTTGGCACGACTTGTAATGTCTCTTCCTTTACATGAGAAAGAGTTTGCATGTGCCTGCTCGACTTCTCTTGCCAAATTGTCACGATCCGGTCATTCGTCAAAAGTGGCCTCCACTTGAGCGGGTACCAAAATTTGGGGCAAGAATTACATACTTCCCTCGTAAACAATGAAGTGGGTGTTCTTCCACCGCTACCCAGAACTCGTAGCCATAATCAGGTCTAGCGGAAGCGGACAGGGTTGAACTCCACCACTTGACCTCGCGAGCGCTGATGGCATGGTGCAATCGCATGACGGAAAGAGGAGACATTCAATGCTCTTCTGGTTTCGCGATCGCATTGAGAGTAGAAGGGACACACTACCTAGCTTCCACAGCTTACACTTCCCACTGGCTTTCAAACCTGGACATTACTCCTGCCTACCTGGACAACTGTAGAATACGAGTGACTGACGAATGTGGCAGTTCATGGGTGTACTTGTAAAAATCTACGATCGCCTTATCTCTATTTACATAGTGGGTAAGTTGGCATCATGCTCAAGACTACAACGCAGCCATAAGTCCCAATGCCCCTTTCGTGGCAAGAAAGAGATTTCGGCATCCGATTGTAAGTAGTCCTTTAGACAGTGAGTCATTGTGTGCCGTCTCAAATGCCTGCAGAGCGATGATGGAGATGGTATCGGCTTTTCAACTCTGATGGATGGTGGGTGGATCGTGCGGACGAGTAAGCGAAGAATATAGCGGAGACAAACTGAGGAGCTGAGATGGTGTCATCTGGAATGATGTGGAAATGTTCTCGTCATTAGTGGCTGAAATAAGTGGAGGTGCTAATGCCCACAGCTGAAGGCTGCAGTAAATATAAAGATAATGAATGATCATCTACTTGATCTGTTAACCTTACATATTTTTAGGTGGTCCATTCGACCCCATCTTCACTACTAAAATATTTTTTACTGCGTGATGCAATTATTCAACTGTTAACTTTGACTCACTAAATAAAATCGTGCATTAAATTTTCCAGCTCAATTACTGATTGCATTGCGCCCTTACGTGCTCCGTCAAATCAAAATATAATGGTCCAGGTGGAACAATGCAACACATCCGAAATTTCGGCACGCAATGTAAAGCAAAGGCCTTGGTAACTTTTTATAGTGAGTGTGAAGAACAAAAAGCGTTTGATAAATTTTTAACGTTGGGCTCATTTGAGTGAAGAGAGAGGACAAATCCTGCTTGGAGTTTCAAGGTAGCTGCACTCCAAGAGATTTTCCAGCAATGCTAGGAAATTGGAAGGAGTGAATCGACAAGGCAGTACCCATAAATGAGACATAACACTCCGAGACATGACTGGGTCTAATGGTGTGGCACAAACGCCACGGTGTACAACGGAGGCACAGAACTAAGAGTCTAACAATAAAATGTACCGCAAATCGGTTTGGTAAATTTTCCACCACTTCTGATTATTACCGTCTCCAAAATCAGGCGTCTCAAACATGGACAGCCCAGGAGGATCATTTGCAACCACACCCAAGACTGAATTATGCCTTCCAACTGCAAATCGTGCAGTCCTGCTCAAAGTGGCCCTACGCATCCAGGCAGCACCAATGTGCCACTCAAACGAGGAAGACAAAAGGCGACGAGCGGTAGTCACTTGATGGAACCTTCGGTCAATCAGTGAGCTACAGGTGCAACACCTTAGTCAAGCGACGTGGGTAGAACACGGAATCTAGACGAGCAACGTCAAGTTGGTAACCACAATAATTTCAGACATCGTGTTTGGCATGGTGAGTAAGTGTGGCTCCAGGATAAGCACTGGAGAGAGCAACACTAGCAATAAAAGACCCATAAGGAAGGCAGATGTAGAAGCGCAGACTTCATCGTTGCTAGAGTAGTGTAACAAAAAATACACTTTTAAAAGTTATCCCACCACCGCTGCATACTCTGTTTCATCGGTGAAAGCTGCGTCTGACGGTTCATTCCATCCACGCCATAGGCAGACCAGCATTCACGCTGTCAGTGATATCGAGCTTTGTCCCACATCATAGGCCTCCACAGTTCAAGTCACTTTGTCTACCACAAAGTGCACATTCTTCCTCTAAGTCTAATTTTACTGTACCTACTGCTCCTACCACGGAAGGTGGAAAGTGAATAAATGAATGAACAAGCATCTGACTTCGCATTCACACTTCCCTTCCCAATGCATGTGACAGGCAGGTAATCAGCGAAATTCACTCAGACCAAAAGTTTCCTTTAAGTTGGAAAGAAATGTCACTGAAATTATGTTCAGTTTATTCCTTTAGCCCTAGTCCTAGCGAATCCATCCTGCATCTCGCCAATGAGACGATCTACTTTCGCCAGACAAACACAGGATCCGTGGGAGCAACCTCCCACTGACAATAGTGAGATATGAGGTATTCTCAGAAGATAGATTTGCAACAGAGAACCCAAACCAGTCTCAATATCACTTGGCTAAGGAGAGGGCACGCAACTTAGCCAACACCAGTTTATTTGCTCAAAGCTTTTAAGCCAAAGTATTTGCTCCTACCCATTTTGATTGCTGTATAACACGAGAGTAGTTGGCAAACCTGGCAGCAGATGGCATCTCTCATAAAAGGATACACTAGTTTTATTTGTGTTTACATTGGCGACGGAGGAGGCGTTTCGATCAGGACTGCAACGCATCTAAAAGTACTCATGATTCTTGTTTTGCAAAAGGCGATGTTTGCCTTTGGATTGGTAGCAAGACGGGCACTAAACCATCGTGTGCTATTCAAAGGCACATGCTACAGCTTGTCTTCATCGCCTACCGATCAGCATGCGTGATCATCGCCTTTTTACCTCTCCTCCTCCTCCTCCTCCTCCTCCTCCTCCTCCTCCGCCTCCTCCTCACTTCGCACTCACGTGCATGCCTCTCTGCCAACCATCCTGCTGCACTATGTGTCTCTCACTTTACCCAGGAGGACATTTGCTTATCTCTGCTAGCGTCTAACCGTCTACAAGCCCTACTTTCAAACTTGCTTACACGTGCCAAGATCTCCTCGTTGATAATCTCAAGTGAAACCGGTATTTTAACTTAAGGTGAGTCTGAAACAGAGAACTGCTGAGCCATCCCACGATAACGCACCTTAGAATGCCGAATATACGTGTTCAGGCTGATTAGCAGGCTTCCTCTTCCGACTTCAAGGAAGTCTTAAGAGACTCGGCGCGTTTCGTTTCGGTAAGATGCTTGCTCATTTATGCTTGCGAATTCCTGTCCTACGTGAAATTCTCAAGGGCATTCAGCCTCCTCAACTCGCCGCACACGGTCAGTCTATCTTTCCACTCTAGTAACCCTTAAGTCTAAAATGATCAAAACCATCTCTCCTTTACCTCGCTCCTCCTTCTTCCCAACACACGTGATTTAGCCAGTTAAAGAGCTTTTGGCTGACATGGTCTGCAGACCAGGATTCTGTGCAAGAGTGGATAGCAAAGAGCCTACCTGGTTCACCACCAGAACCGAGAGGCAAGCAACCGGAGCGTGACAGGACGGTTTAGTGAGGCTGCCATTCCATTGGGTTGGCACAACGCTGATAGGACCTCTCGAGACAGATGCTCCAACTCTGGGCATATGAGGAGGTTCCACTCAGGGAGCCTTGGAAGATACCACGGCTAGGAGCATATCGTGTTTACTACCTCAGGATCGAGCAGACTTTCTCAAGCATGCAATGTCTTCGTGGGATTGAGCTTAAAGGGCCTCTGACAATCCTTAGGACTATCGCATCCACCTCAAGAACTTGGGAGAAACCGCGCAAACACTGAGGAGCACGTTACGATTTCTCAGCTATTGCAACAACTAGTTAAATTTTGTCTGGTTTTCGCGGTGGGGACAATTATAGTCTGCTTTTCTTTTTTGTTTATATATGGAATTGGCGGACGTTGTATTTTTTAATGGACACTAATAAAGCCTTGTAAACATCCAGCCAGTCCAACCTGCTAGACAGGCAACGGAAGTCGCGCCTTACCCAGTGGCGTCAAACACCGCGAAGGAGGCGAGGATTGAGTTCCTTATTTACCCTCTAAACCCCCACCCATCTAATCATATATCTGACCATTGTGTCTTCTATCATCCCTTCATCCATCTTGTATCTCATTATTTTCCTTTACAATTCTTCCATTTGCTGATCTATCCATTCATCAAGTCTGCATCTATACATATGCCTTTTTATCGTCATCTGTCCACCTCTCCAACTATTCGTCCATCTACTGCTAATTCCACCATTCATTCATTCTGTGTCCCTATTTTCATCTCTCCATCCAAAATCCCTCGCCTATCAACCCCGTATCCATGGGTTCATCCATCTATCCTACATGCACTATTTCATTTATTTTCCTTAATCCAATTTTTGAGTAATCAGACCTGCATTCAACTATCCTCCCCTTTATCAACGCATGCATTCATCAATCCCTTCTTTTTTCAGATAACACCTCTCCACCCATCCCAATTCTACCCTTTCACCAATCCATCCTTTCCAATCCACTCCAATCCACTTATTCAACCATCCATCTGGCTCTTTGTGCTCTCATAAAAATGTGGTCAAACTTATGGTTTAAATAATTTCATTCCAAAAATAAGGCAAAGCTAAACTAAATTTGACCATCAATCAGGCATGCAATGAAAGGCAAACAAGGAGACCCTTCAATTAGCGTCCATCGTTGTGAAAACAAAAGAACTTCAACTCTTTGAACGGCAGAACTTGTTTGCGCTTAGGTGAAGGAAATGAAAGAGAAGGTAGAAAGAGGTCCACGCAGTTTTTAACATTGGTTTTACTTTGGCAGAAAGACGAAGGTAGAGTTGTGCAGAGGTGTGAGATAGTTGAGCCCTTCCTGTGTCTCGCCACATTGTCAGTGAATTTTGAAGAGGAGACCAACAAGAGAGTGTCCAAAACGGGCAAATGCCTTGAGATTATAGGGACTTCCTCAAAGATGGTTGAGGGCATAATACCAGAGCTGGGTAAGCATTGTTGACAGGTGGAAGAGCTTGAGGGCCATAGACATGGTTCCGAAGGCAGGCCACATATTGGATGGGCAAGGAGGGAGTGCCTAGGTGACTCGTTTTCAAAACCACCCAATGTTTGACATAGCCACTCACCTCTTATTTGCATCGTCTACGACTCTCCTTAGTCTATCTCACCTGTTGACCAGCGTAAAGCAGTCGGTGCTATAAGAAAGACTACCCACGGAGAATTAGCGATATTCATCATGCTTTAGTGCAGCTGAAATCATGATTGTTCTCAGTGTCGGTGAGTTATCTTGTCAATTGGACTAAATGAGGTAAATCATCCTGAAAAGAGGGATGGAGAACGAGGGAATGCCCTAGCCATCACATATGCCCATTTCCAATCGAAGAAAAATCCTAACACAAAAGCAGTCTCATGGCAAAAGACGCTGTTTACACTGCATACCTTCCCATCTACATATTCTTACGTTTTAATCAAGAACACGGTACAGCTGCAATACCAGTGGTTACATTTTGATCATGATTGCTTACAAATCAGCCACACTACCTTATCCAAACAACGAGAGTATAACATGTAACGGAGAAAAAGTAAAATAATTGGGAGAAGAAGTGGAGACAATAATAATAGCTACGCAGGTTCATTTTAGCATTGGTGATTTATGGAGTTAACCGTCTTGGTTCTAGTAAAACACGATTCAAAAGTGTGGCAACCGGAGAAGAGAGGAGTTAAGCCCTGATATAGCTTGAGGTGCCTATGGAGAACGGGTGCCTGTAGGATGTGGAAAAGAGTATTTGTAATTCACTGGACGACACAAGTGAAGCTAGCATTTAATAATACAAAGTGTTTCACGACAATCGCATCCATTCGAAATGACCCATCCTATATCCATCTTATTCATTCTGTATCCATTTATTCAACCATCCCTCATGCAAACATTCATTAATGTCTATGGCGTACTCCATCCATCCGCTTTAAACCACATAAATCCGACCATTTATTCTGTATTCACCTATGCGGCCATTCATCAATTCATGCACCTTATCCATCCATCCATTCATCTATCCAGCCCTCCCTCTTTCTAACTACTATTTTTAAATTCATACATCCCACATCCACCCGCGCAGTATCCATCCAACAATCCATCCTCTAACTTATTTTGTCACTTATTCATAAATATTGCACCATTCCGTCCAGTAGTCCTCCATCCATGTTCACCCCTTAATCTGTCCATCACGCTTCCGTTCATTTATCCATTCACTCATTTTCCATCTATTTACCCATCCTAACAATCCACCCTGTGTTCATGCACCTGTCCTCACCGTATTGTTCTCATTGATTAATCCAAACACCCATCTATCCATCCATTTATTCATCCACCCACTTAATATGCGTCCATCATGTTGGCATTTAGTATTCATCCATAGTCCATCCCATACCTATCCACCCATTCACTTATTAATCCACCATCTTGGACCGTAATCATCCATGCGCCCATCTATTCATCTATCTGCACACAACTTGCATATATCAATCAATTTTATCCCTCTATTCTCCATCAAGTTATCATTTATCCATTCATCTATCCCTCACCCATTCACTGTACATCTATTTATGGGATTACTTGTAGCAACACGAAATTGGAACGACTAAGAGGTCCAGTGGGGGACCACGTTTATTCAATCCATCATGCTTAACATGGTGAGCTAACCCAACCTGCATCCATTCGTCCATCTTGCATCCACACATCATAGCATTTGAAAATCCATCCCCCCTGTGTCTATGCAGTCATGCAGCCTATGTTTACCCATGTGTCTACACCTTTATCCACCCACTTTATTTATTTGTTTACGCCTTGTCCAACCTGTCTTATCCATAATTAGTCATTCATCCATGCATCCACGCTACATCCATAAAGCAGTTTTAATGTCCATGTATTCATTCCTTCACCTACCATTTATCTGCTTATCAATCCACTCTGTAACTGTCCGCCGATGCATCCCGAATCCAACATTCACTGACCCATCTATTTTATCAATTTTTCCATCGCCTATAAAACATCCATCCTTCCATCTATTTATGCATCCATTCATCAATCCGACCTGTGTTTTATTTGTATTTATTCTTAACCTACTGATCAGCACACTCATCCTCTCACATCTTCCATCCCTCACTCCAACAGGCGTGCATGCCTGCCTGCCTACAAACCTACCTCATCGCTTGCCTCCCATTTTACCCATGAAGGCGCTTGTCTGCAAACCTTTTTCCCCACCTGTTTACGTGGGCCAAGACCTCTCTGTGGGCAATTTAAATCAAACCAGTATTTTGAATTATTTCCTCCTCTAACGCTGTGCAGCTGAGCCATCTCGCGACAAGCTGCTTCAAAAGCCCCAAATTTGGCATTGAGTTTGATGTGAGCTAATCGAGTTATGGTCCAGCAAAATAGATTGTATAATTCCTTGTCGGATTGTTTCGCAGAAACGAATAAATGCTGTGACTGGAGTTGGTGACAAGACCATCAAAAACATGATCGAGATTGAGAGTGAGAGGCAGACAGGTAGACGGATATACGGCTACGTGAGCTGCCGTTTGATAGACGCGTCATGGCAAAAGAGAATACTACGGAATACAACACATTTGTAGGCCATCAACCGACTGACTCACCGATCAGTGTCTCGCTAAGGAGCACACGACACAAAATGTTGATTCAAACCTACCTAGTTGTGCAGCCATTAATAATTATGCAGCAAATGAGGTCGCTGAACTCAGTTACCTGCTAAACTACTGATTATTTTCCACCTTTCTTGCTTGCATATATTAAAATATAATGAAACACATTGAAAGGGCTTTCTTACACATCCATGTAGCGAATAATGAAAGGTAAACAAAGCAATTCTTCTATTAACTCACACCGTTGCAAAAAGCAAAAACCTTTTAGTTCTTTTATGCTAGAAAATTGGTTATGAAGGGGAAACAAAAAAAAGCTTTGTCTGTTGTTATTTCTTTTGTGCTTTTTGAAGTGTCGCGATTCGCATTCTGTGGGAAATGAAGGCAACCAAATCGCCTGAGGATTAGAAGGATATACCAATACGACAGTGCTGAAGTGACAAAAATACCTTGAAGTACCTAGGATGTGTGGTCTTCCGAGACTTTCTTGAACAAGCAAGGGGACACGAATCCTGGTCAGATTATTTATTGCTGACACACAAGTGCTTGAGGCTACAGGCATGCGCCGGAAGCCAGTCTTTACGGAAGTGATATAATGAAGGAATGTCTACTTAGTCCGTTGCCGAAATCGAGAGTCATACAGGCCATTAAAGCATCACACTATTCCTTCCCTTCTTTTTGAAGCTCCATTCCAGACACCTTCCTTGCCCAATCTCTCACACTGGTCACCACAACGTAGTCGGTACTGTAAGAAGCCTTGGAAAGCACCACGACCAAGAAGGAATGCTAGCATTCACCTCTAGAATGTGCATTTTGAGCAAGCATTCAAGGAATAGCTGGCGCCGTGCTAGAAGTAAGACCTAAAATACTGTGATCTCAATTTCTTGAGAGAACTGGGATGGACTTCGATTTGTCCCTCTTTTTTCTCTTTTGACGGCAAAACCATTTTCATCTAGGGGTTAGAGATCCTGCTCCGTGATGAACTTGTACTATCTCATCACCACTAAACGGACCTGACCTGCAAGCAAATGCCTTCATTGAACACCTTTGAAGAAAACAATTTAATTAACAATTTTTTCTTCCGATAAGAAGTTCAAAAAAGATTTCTTATAAAGTTCTGTCCATCACTGCATCAGCACTTATTTTACAGCACCCTCAACCAACGGTACAGCTCAGCCTCGACGAGATATACATACATTTAAGCCTTTCACACATCCATCTTGTCTGATCTGATTTTTAGGCGACAGAAATGAAGCGAACAATCATAGCGATAAGGAAGACTCAGTTCACTTAAAGGCACACCATTCCAACAATTGTCTAACCGGTGATGATGGCTGGACATCGCAAGCATGGCATAACCATAGCGTTGTGTGCTTGAAGTCTTTTGGTGGGAGTGAATAATGGTCGGCTAAAACCCTTACTAGACATTTTTAAAATGACTAGCAGTGGAGAAATAAAAGTAAGACCAAGACGAGCAATTTCGCCTCCTTGTCCAGAGAAAGATGGACCGAATCATGAACAAAAAGGAATAAACCATCCATTATAGCATTCAGAGCCTCAATCGAACTCGCGAAGGAGTCCGACTAGACAACTGGGCTTCTCCTGCTACGCGTGTTAAGTTGCCATTCTCGATGTTGAAGTTATCCGAAAATTCAGCATTATCTGTTGCTACATCAAAGACTGCATAGAGCTCAAGATAAATTAAGACCCAGAACAACGTTTACCTCTCCAAATGCCTGCTCCGCGGAAGTCTGATTAATATAAAGCACATAAACTACTCAAGCAACCACGATTTTTCTGACATGATTCACCTGGAGCCAATACCTTTATGATTGTCTTCGCCCACGATAGCATGAAGTCGTTGACTACAGCGGGATGTCACCCTGTACGGATAAAGTCCAAACGTGTGTGCTCCTCAATCCACACACCAATGCGATCTCTACTCTGAAGGCAACGTCGTCACCTCCAGTAGTTGTTTTCAACAAGCCGGACCCTCCAATATTCATGGCGAAGGTTGGTGAGGACGTAGTAATGGAGTGGTTGCTGAATAGTGGTCTGAAACCCTCACAATTTGTGTGGGCTACTGCCTGAACGAATAAGTGCATGGTGGACACATGTAAGGTTTAATATATGTAATCATGCATTCCTCTTGGACTAAGCAGAAGCAAAAACAATGCCAATGAAAAACAAAGAACCAACATTGCGGATTATAATGCACACATCAAGAACGCGTCCCCCATTCGCACCACTTTCAAAGTTCATCACTGGAACTGCACACGCCATCGCAGGAGCAATACGGACTTCATTCTCCCAGATTGTAGTATCCCCTGAAACATGTCTTAAATTTAGTACCAAGTAAAGTAACCAACCAGCTAACCGAAGTCTGATTTTATTTATTCCACTTTCCTGTGAATGCTTTTTACAAATGGAAAACACCGTGATCAGCTACAGCATTTTCGGTGCTAGCGTTGTTGCTGAATAGGCAAGTCTTGCTTCTCTAACAACGAGGAATCGTTGGTAGGAAGAAAAAGGAGAGAAAGCAGTTTCGAATAGTTTGTAGCAATAAGGGGAGGGAGGGTTGGGAAACCCTTTATACCCATCCAATCATTTACCTGTCCTTTTATTACTTGTCTCTCCTTTTACTATCCTTCACGCATTGATCTGCTCTTCCTGCATCCATCGTTCCACCTCACCTCTTTCCAACCATCGATCCTCTATGCTTCGATCCCACTATCCATTCATTCTGCATGTAATCCTACATGTGTCCGTCATGTAGTCATCTTCCATCCACTCTGTACTAAGTTTAAACCATCACATATCCGACCCTTATCCATCCATCTCGCTACCCAACCGTCCATGCGGTTATCTTTCTATATACTAATCTTCTTACAACTTCTCCCTCTCACTTCCCACCCACGCGTATGTCTTTCTTCCAATCAACCTACCCATGTCGCAGTGTTCCACTCATTTTACCATCGGGACACTTGCTTGCCCATGAAAACACACAACTACCTCTAAACGCAGGCAGACTGGCATTTTGGATGTCGGATTAGTCATGGCTAAAAAGCAGTACAGCCAAGTAATCCGACGATGAGATGCTCTAACTCTGCCATCATCCCACATGAACACTCGTCTCCTCTCCTACCAAGTTGCATCTCATGGCACGTGCCCAGCGGAGGTTCAGGTTCAGTCCAGTGTTCCACATACTGCCTGAATATTCACAGGATTAGATGGCAAAACCACCATAACGGCTGAGATCTCCACTAACAAAAAGACAGACAGACGGTCAAACAACTGTTTAAACATCTTTAAAACTTCGCATCAATCCATCAAATGCCCAAGTGATGATGCCTGAGTATGGCAAGTATGGCACCATCATAACATGGTGTGCTTGAAGTCTTGTGGAGTGAATAATATGGAGGAGTAGCGAATGGTACAATAAGGACCGAGTTTAAGCCCTTCTTTGAGGTGATGGCGAATCGTCATATGGTGTCATGTCACCGTCAATGTGGCGTGAAGACCGATAAATCAGGGGAAGGTCTTCATGGCGCTGCAAAGCTTACTCGTAGAAAGATATCATGTCTAAGTCTCATCTTCTTCCTCTGATGGTGATCCCCACGCACACATTGTAAACACGGTATCAAAGGCATGTCACATCACATCACAACACTTGATTTCATGAGATGGTCACAAGTAAGAAAAGTGGAGGTGCATCCCAACTCTGCTTCTGCGTGCAATATCATCACCACCGCCACCTTAACTAAACAACCTTGGCATTGTCACTCATCCATCAGCCCACAATCGTCTACCTGCCTGTCAAACCATCCTCTTAAGGATGTAATTCAATCTTTATCCTCTTGTAGATTAACCTGCCATCATCTTGAGCCCAGGATCTACTACTCAATCCTGTATAACTATTCTAACTATTCTATTCCGAAGTAAATACCAAATGCAGTAATTACTACTTCACACACTATATACACTCACACTCATTGCTTGATTTGTACACATAATTTGCGCCTAAATGGTGGCTAAATTAACCACAAAAAACGGCTACCGAGACCTCAACTAACAACATGTCAACTGAGATGAGAAATGACGAATATAAGTGGCATTTTCGCTGGTATTGGAGAGAGCTAAGAGGTGGTGAAAGAGCTGCGAAAACGGCCGGTCCTAATATGCAGACGTCATCATTGCAAACTTTCCACAACGGGACATTTTCAAATGTTGTAAAAAATTAAGCAAAACCACTATAAATTGTAAATTCACATTTGACTACTTATTCTCTGTACTAATCCCGATTATTGGCGTCCATTTTGATGGTAACATCGAGTGTATGCCATTGTCTACCGAGCAGACTGTGGCCATTCTGCAAACGCAAGGTAAATAAATAAATAAACAAAGGGGTGAATAAAATAAACACAAAACAATCAATAAAACTAACATCCATCTACAATCACCCCTCAATGGGTTGAGTAACGGGAGGCGGTCCTTTAATCATCGCACACAAATCCGCAACACTCGGGTTGAAAGGCGGACTGATGCTGCACGAATATTGAGGTGTTTGAACTCATTAAATTAATCCATAGCACCGAGAAATAGTAGAACATTGACATTGTCAAAAGTTAAAAGTGTCTTCAAGCACCAGGAGGTGTGTAACACACTGGGACTTCCTTCCATAGTACTCAAAATAAATACGCACTGTCAACGAACAGTTGCCTACGCAAGTAAACTTGACACGATCGTCCTGGAAGCATCCATCCATGCGTTTGATTCCATGTGCCTCCTGCCTCCTCATGCCTTCTTCTCACTTCCCACTCACGTTCATGCCTCTCTGCCAACCATCCTGCTCCACCGTCTATCTCTTACTTCACACATTCGGGTATTTGTTTGTTGGTGTAAGCAATTCATCTTCTGCAATCCCTACTTGCACACTTGCTTGTATGTGCCAAGATCTCGCCGTAGACAACTTAAGATGGAACTGGTATTTGCTTCCAAAATAGAGGAATGCTGAGCTTTTTTACGAAAACGTGCTTCTGAGTGCCCCAAAATGCATATTCTGTCCGATTGGTAGGCTTTAATTCAAATTCAAGAAAGTCTTGGAATACTCCGTGCATTTCAATTCTTCAAGATGTTTTCTCTCTTCTCTTATTCTTACAGTTTTCTGAGTTACGTAAAGCACTCAGGGGGTTTAGCCTCCTCAAATCTTTGCACAATGTCACTCTTGGCTTCCCGCTCAAGTAATCCTGAAGTCAGAATACGATCTAAATCACTTTCCTCTTTACCACTCTTCTTTCATTTTAACACAAAAGAGTAAACCAGTTAGATTTTTTGTCCGTGGTGTCCTGCATCCATTCGCCTATCGTCCATCGTCCATTCTCCGTCCATCAATTTGTTCATCCATTTGTCAATCAAATAACCTCCACCCAACCAACCACAATTACTGTTCCTATCTTCCCATTATTTTATCTATCCACCATTATTTGTCAGTTGTTCATCTAAAAACCATCTTTCGTTCGTCATTTTATTCTTCCTGTATCTATTCTCCATCCGTCCACCACACAACGACATAAGACCTCCTCTCCCACTCTGAAGAAGCAGACCAGCACTCTAGATCATGGTTTGCATATCAAGAGTTCGTCCTTCCCTTGCAGCAGTTTCGAAGTCCGTCTCCAATGCACTTCACTTCACCGCGGGAGTAAATCGTATTTCTATTTGTTCGGATTGAAGTTCAACTAAAATTGTCAATAAACAGCTACTGACTACTTGAATTTTAGTAGTGTGTCTGCAAATGTTAGAATTTTAAGGAAAAGAAGTGGTTAACTTTCGTGCTGTTAATTGAGCATGTCTTGTTTTGTTAGCAGCCAAGGACAGGAGGCTAAAGAAAAAGGTGATGGGGTTTATAGCCGTTAGAAATGGAACATTGGGAAAGGTGAGGAAGGGCGGTATTATCAAGGTGACATTTAGTTAGGCAGAAGAAAGAAGGGATGAGTTGTTATGTTTCCCCTCTCCCCCCCCTCTCCAAAAATTGGGGCTTGCTTGTACCTGCCATCATGGGGGCGTGGGCGACAGCAAATGGTGGATGTTTACCGTTTAGCAAAATTTAATTCCATTCTAAACGCTTATGGGAGCTCTTGGAGTCTTTTATGAGGACCTTTAGCTGGCATAAAAATTTCCAGAGGACTAAATCGAAGGTATCTCATCTCGATGTTTCCAACTACTGACTGGGCACTCTGTTAAAGCTGGGCTATTCTCCAGTCTACTGCTCGCTAACAAGGTGCCAGACTGCACCATGATGGGTGAAAACACTCTTCTTACTGTTGAAATGTCAATTCTAGGGCGCGGGAGTAATGGGTTAATTACTTCCTGTCCCAGAATTAACGAATCCGCTTGCGACACATTTGTAATTCTTTTAAGCAACGGGGCATTCTTGACACACTTTTGATGCCTTTAACTAAATTGTTACCCTCTGTTGCTCTCTGGAGGCGACTTCATCTAACTGAGGTGAAGAATTAGAATTAAGACCTTTATGCTAACATCGTGATAACTGAGTGACCGAGAAATTCAACGCATTAAGTAAGCAGGCATTTCTCTGTGACTATCTAGATCTTGTCTCCATAATCAAGTCTAACTAAAATGGAGTTTGCGAAACCTACCACACACTGCTTCATCATCACGTATTTTGAATGAAAAGTTGCCTACTGGCATCGCAAGGGAATCCAGGCTAGAGTATATCCGCCAACGGTTGTTAAGTCTTGTGAAGATTTCGCCATTTAAATCAAGATTGAAACGGTAATTTAAACGACGAATTCGAAGTCAAGTAAATGTGGGTGAAGTGGGATGGTGAACAGCATTGGATCCTTTTCCTTAACCACAAATTTCTGCTCAGGTTTTCAGATGTTCTTGTTCTTAATACTCGAGGAGTTTGGGGGTTGCGTACACACTCATTCATCGCCGAGTGCTCAAGTGTCAAACCAGTCAGACCTCGGCACACTTGGACAGTCTGCATCAGTCGGCAGCCAGACTCCACACACAAGCCTCACAATGAAAAGTGGGATTTGCGCTGATGGATGGGTTGCATTATCCCAACATGTCCTAAAGGCCACACCACCCGGCCTCTGTCACTTCCACTCCTCAGTGCCTTTTAAGTCAAAGTACTCTTCCCACTTTTTATTAGCTACAACGGAAGAGTGGTTGATAAAATTGGCAGCAGATGGGAGAACGCATAAAACTATGCGATTGGCTTGTTTTTGTTTACATGGCGACGGAGTTTGCAAACTGATCAACACTGCAATGCAATCGGAAGTACTGATGTTCCTTTTTATGATGGGAGGCGATTTTGCCTCCTGCTGATAAGTAGAACTTAGGCACTGAACCAATGTGCATTGTTAAGGGGTATTCACAGCTACGTCGGTTGGAGATGGATTCAACTCGTTGGCTTGGTTGGGCGGGTCGAACCCGATTACTAGAGTCGGCAGCACTTCTCACCGTCAACTCTGCTGTTGAGCAACTAAGGAAGATGTGGTTGCAGAACACGCAGTTGAGAGTGGTCGTGTTGTGGAGACGAGTCACACAAAGGTGACAAGGTGACAGATGAGTCTAGCGGGAGGCAAAACTTAGTAAATCCAATTAGCTTATGAGTGACGCAATGATCGGAGCCGGAAGTATGACAGCAGAGCCTTTAAGTGAACCATAATCGAAAACAAGACTTTATCAAACTTTTAGCCTATGAAAAGGCGATTTAGTAAAGCTACCATCAGGCTCAATTACTACTGAGCTGATAGGGCCTCCAGCAGCATGCGTCCCCCGCAGAAGCAGTCCAGAGGGCTTCAACTCAATAAGCCTTAGAACCTATTAGGAACAAGACTAAATATACAGTCCTGCTCAAGCCTAGACAGAAAGGCTCTTTCTCGTTTTAGCCAAGTAGTATCCCAGTACCACTAAGCAAGAGGGATGCCTAGTCGGATAATCCAGTAAGTCCTTTCGAATGAAGGTTTTAAATTGATTGATAAGTAGTCCTACAGTGAATATAAACTACTTAGTAGATAGTTGTAAGTTAAAGAATGGATTTGGAGTGCCTTTACAGTTGATGTAATGAATATTATACAAGCTCTCATTTGAGTGTCTGCGGGTCGTACTCCCCTAACTATCACCTAGTCAGACCTGTTCTACAGGCAAATAAAACGCATCTCTTACAGTGGTGTAAAAGACAATGACAATGGGAATGATCCGTTTGCTACAAGATGTTCCTTTTGTTCCAAATTTATGAATTTTTGACAAAAGCGAAATGTTTCTTTAGCAGAAAAATTTGTTTATAGAATTATTTATTGTTTTCAGCTGTCCAAATGCTTGATTAAGTGGTAAGGACTCAGTCGCACCAATTTAGCTAGACTTCGAGTGGAGAATACGAGACCGGAAAAAGAAAAAAACCTATGCTTAATTTGTCATGTTTGACGTGCTGAGCACCGCTGGTAACAAGAAAAGCACTAGAAACAGCAATAATGGCAGCGCAATGATTAAGCGTTGAGCAGAATGGCTACCAGCCTAAAGGGGGAAAAGATACCTATCGGTGGAATAGGTATCATCTGTGGAGGTTCGCAAGAACCTCAGACGCCAATTGTGAAGCAGTCATCAAGTCAGGTAGTAATGAGTGTGGTAGGCTTGATAGCATTTAATTAAGAAAGTTCATGAAAAAGCATGTGGAGCAGTTGAATTTCCTCCTTCCTCACTCTTTTCCTTCCCACTTCTCTGGGGTGCAACCATTTTGTTGTTCAGGTGGAAAAAGAGTGAAGAGGGTCGTAACATTTTCCCTTTTCTAGAAGATAGTTTTTTCTGCCCGCAATTGGATCAGCGGCGACCTGGGACAGATTATCACTGCCTGACAGCATTAAAGTCCGTCTTTTTAAAGCACTCACGGCCTTCTGTAAGGAAGCTGAGGTAAAGGTGCCACAGCTCGGTGATTCCAAATACAGTTAAGAAGTTTTGGAGTAGCCGAGGTATCCGTCAGACTATCAGGGAGGAATTATTAATGGCCTGTTGGTGCTAACCTCACAAGGTTCCCCAATTTACGTAAGACCCCTGTAAGACCCTGATGAACAACGAGACAGTGTTTTTGTCCATCCTCCAAAAGGGACAGCAGAATGTAATGCAAGTGCTTCATACTTCCGTCGCTAGTGTCAGGTAATTAAAAAAGCCAACAAAACAAGTGGGTAGCATTCTTCTTTAGCTGGATAGAATGGTCGCCGTGGTCAGATCCAACAGGGATTGGGTAGGATGAACTCCACCACACGAAGTGGGACGAGGACCCTCGAGGTCTTGTTTTTACTTGAATAATGAAAGGACATAACACCCATTTTCCACCATTTTTACTCATTGGACTCCTTCGATTTTTTTAAATACAGGGGTAAGTGACTGACTGATAACGACGGGTTCGACGCTTTTATTAAAATGACAAAGAAATCAAATGTATTAATGCCTCTCCATTGTATGGAGTTCTTAGGCAGTAAAGCAATGTGTGCTGATCACAGGTACCTCCGACATCAGAGAATGCACAATGGAAGTGATTCCAGCTTGCTAGCTTTAATTGACTGGCCGAATTCAGTCCCCTGAGTTGCTGGAACCTATCGGTTAGTTTGTTGTTTGGCATCTGGAGAAGACGTGGATCAAGAGCGCACAACTGGGACTGGTTGGACTGTGAGAATGAATCGTAGAAAGATAGAATAGCAGGAACAAGCTGAGGAGAGAGAACGGCGCATTCATGAGCGAAGTGGGGAGGTAACTTTTGGCAGCGGTTGAAGCAAATACGTATTAAGTTGTTAAGACCAATTGTCCTTGAGATAAGGAATGAAATAGATGGTTGCATAGTAACTAACTGACAGGTGCGTCGAGTAGAGAGGGAGAATTTTGGGACTCAATGTATGGAAAATATTTTTCGAGCAGGATAATGTTTTACGACAGGTAAAGATCTATTTTTGAATCCTTGGAACAGAGAATCCACTCCAAAACTGAGGCACTTGAAGATCCGACGATAGGCAAACAAAGGAACCACTTAATTAACAGACGCAATTGCGGAGAACAAAGGCTCTTTAGAATCTTTCAAACAGTAAAAGCGATCGTGCCGATAAACAAGAACAACAACGGAAACAGGAATTAGTTCGTTCAAATTTTAACGCTGGGATTATTTAAGCGGAGATGTGAGGTGGTTAAATCGTGCGACCATTTCCGCAGTACCAGGAAACAGTAAAATGTGCACAGATGAGGCTTTGCAAAGGCCCAAATGATGTCTTTAAATAAACAAAAGTGTGTTACGACCTGAAACTTGACCCATTCTGCATGCACTATTTCCCTTATCCACTCAGCCATCACTTCCGTGCCTGTTCATCCACCCTTACCCCTTCAAACTCTATTCGTTCATCCATGTGCATGCACCGAAATTCCATTTGGATATTCATATTCCTCTCATTTAATTTTTACTATCAATCTTTACATTCGCCTTTTCACTCATACAATCATCCATTCCGCATTCACGCTTCCCCCTTATCATTTACCTGTCCACCAATTCAAGCTGTTTCCATCCACTCATTCACCCATCCCCTCACCTATCCACTCACTCCAGATCCATTCCTCCTTCCACTTTTCCATCCATCCGCACAGAGCTTTACTCATCCATTCATACATTTCATTGTACTTACCCACATCTACGGCTCGCTATGCTCATCTCCTTGATTCTTCCATTCCTCACCTCCCACATACTTGCACGCTTCCCTGCCCACCAACCTACCTCATCACCCGTCGCTGATTTAGATACTCGGACATTTGTCGTCGAACCCACACCCTTACTCGCATAATGGTGTCACGATCTCTTCCTTGAGGTATAGTTGGTCGGTTTATCACATTATCACACAGTGTCATGGCGAAGTGATTTGAACAGCCCAAAGACGGGCCCACAGCTCAACACAACGGTCCCTACAAATAGAGCATGGCAAGGATCCCTCCATTTCTGCGTGCGGTGGTACCCTCAAAGGAGTGCCACTTGTGTCAGTGCATTCCATCTACATGTGTACTTTTGTCTGTCTGTCTGTCCGTCTGTCCGTCTGTCTCTCCCTTTGTTTCCTTTAGAATGCAACCCAGTCCCTACCTGCTCATTCAGCTTTCCCAAACTGCTCTACACTACAACATTGTGCATTTAACCCAAATGCACCCACAGCAGTCCAAGTATCCTGCAACAAACATCAAAGGAGGTAGTTACTACTCCATCCACTCCATTTCCCTTCACTTATTGTTCCATCCCCATTAGTAGTTAGACACACACAGGCACAGACGACCCATCAATGGCAGCTGAAATGACCGCAAGAACGGCAGCCAGGGTCATGGCGATAGATAAGGCAACGAAGATAAGGGAAGGCAACCATGGCCACGATAGTCGTAGGATTCTACTCGATAGAAAGTTTTTTCCTATTCGGATTGTGTTGAGTGGAGGGCATGTGAAGTAGGAGGAGGAGGAGGAAAAGAAAGTATTTGCCAACCACCACGCGTAGGAGTAATGACATAAACCAGAACCATATGATGAAGAATGGGCTTTTAATATGGTCACTTGGGAATGAAGTTTGCGTCTATTCCCTCTTGTAAGGTAGCTCTCACATTAGAGCTCCTCAGCCGTAATTTCATGGGTTGAAAATAAGCTAGCAGAGAGGTCATGGTATTGAGCAGCCACACCGTCCAACGTCTTCTTCTTCCAAGCCCCCAAGTTAATCAAGGCAGTGTACTTTTCCAAGTACTTTGATGGCTATGCTGCAAGAAAGGGAGACCGACAAAGTTGGTAGCAAATAATAAAAGCCATAAAAGAATGCAGTTGCTATATTTTTGTTTGAATATTGTGAGGGCTGGCGGCTTGATTAAGACTACAGTGCAGCTAGGTGTGTTAATTCTTTCTTTTACTACGAAAAGAGGTTTCGTGTCCTGAATATAAGTAAAATTAGATAATAGATTTTAAGAATAGCCGATGAATGGCAGCGTGCTTTCCATCGGTTGCGTGGTATTTGACCAAGGCCTTGAGGTCAAAGCGACAGTCAACAGATTTGTCAGGAACTTATCTTGGCCAGCTTCTAGCAGACCCTACATGTTTGAGCAAGACTGTAACATAGAGAGGAAGAAGGCAGTAGTCGTTCGTCGTGTTCCACCTTCCATGACTTTCAGAATTAAGCCTCCCCGAGCTGTTATGCTATGTTATGTCAGTAGCAATCGAATGTGGTGGCGGTTTCACCAAACGGCCCAATGACACATCATTTTACCAGAAGTTTTACAACTTCTAGTGGACAACTTATTTTTACTCCTGCCCAAGTTTTAGGACAGCTCCTCGGCTGTCAGCAAGTGCTGGTTCTACCAGACTTCGTTGGTCAGTATTGCTTCATCTAGCCACACTCCTCAACCAATTTGCTGCTCTTAATGATCAAAACTTCCTGCTGTGGAAGGTTCTCTTCTTGTATGCCTTTTGTCTTATTTGGCATCGCATGATTTCCCTCACAAAGATGTGCCGTGGTGATTGTGCTTTTCCAATTAGGGCTTTCTTTAGTTTCCCCACACATGAAATGTAATTAACTATTCTTTTTACATTCTCTCTACTATCTTTATGAATATCTACCCCCTCCCTCTTCCCTCTCTTGCTCACCAACCCTTTTTTTAACGGTTGCGTGACAAAGGCTCTCTGCCTCGTTGCTGATCCACACTGTATAGTCCAAGAATCCATGCTAAAAATGATTTCTGACAACCTTTTTTGGACCTCCACTGCGAAACTCAGCAATGCCATGTCTCAAGGCCGTAAGAGTACAATAATCGAGTGGTTCCAAAGGGTGACCTCTAGCCCTCGCAATGTGTCTACAGTAGTGCCAAGATGAATGAATGCGTAGCGGACATATTCTGAGCTCAGCAAACGAAGGATGGATAACGCCTTTCCACCCTGGCTGTGATGCTGTCACCTTGGAGCGCCAGAGTAGCTACTCTCCCACCGAGAAGGCAATTCAAGTTCCGTCGTACAATAATATTTGGTAATTAATGTAAAATGAGATCAGTGTTTAAATCTTCTCTACTAAAAATGTTGCTGTTTAGGTATCCATTTACCAGCATCAAAACGAACAATGGTGGAAAAGGAGGCAACGATAGTACTGGTGGACAAATGGGTGGAAGGCAAACGGGATGAAAGAACTGGCGGATGTAAAATGGACGAATGATTGCACGGATATAGGATTGGTATATGATGTATTTATGGATGGGTACGTGGGCACAGAATGCAAAAATTGTAGAGGTTATGGGTAGTACTAAAATGACTGATGTTTGAATGGATGGACGATCGGCTCGAGATATGAATAGCGGATGATGGCCAGATGGATGCATGGATACAGACTTGCTGAATGGAGAGTTGAATGAATGAAAGTTCTAGTAGGTACCGTAAGGGTAAATAACTCGGTGGAGGATTGATGAATGGTTTGATGAAGGCATAAAGCGTTGATGTATGTACGGATGGGTGCTGGATGGAGAGCTGGGTGTATTTTAGGATGATTTCTCGCTCACTTCGCGGTGTTCGACGTTACTAAGACACGACTTCCTTTCCCTGTACCATAGGTGTGACTTGCTGAAGGTATAGAAGGCTTGGTCGGATACACCGCCCGGCAACTACACAATGGGTGGCTTTATTAATGCACTTTAAAACAACTGCAAAGTACACTTATCCATCTGTAAATAAAATTGAAAAGCAGACTTAAATAAAGAGCAAAAGCGTGATTACTTGTTAAAATAAAAGAGAAATACTTACGAGCTTCTTAATGGTTAAGAGGTTTTTTTCAAGATCTGGAGACAAACGTGACAGTGCAGGGAGTCGTCAGGAGTCATTTGTGCTCAATCTCATGAAGACCCTTCGTGCCTGAGAAGGACTGCACCGTCCAGAGAAGTAAGACAGCACAAGTTCCTAGTCGCGATGCCTTTTAAGGCTCTCTGAGTGCAACTTCCTCAGACGCTTAGAGTTAAAGCTCCTGACTTTGGAGGTCCTATCAAGGTCGTGGCAATCGAATGTAATGACTGTCTCACTGAATCTCCTTGTTACACTCCGTTTGTTTACGTCTCGATTTAGGTGGCGAACCAACTAGGGACAGTGCTTCCTACTCTTGTACAGCAGCCTGGTCTTTAGGCCTTGTGATAGGCGAAATCTATTGTGTTTAGAAGACTGAAGAGCAAAAATGAGGAAAAATGGATTTGATTACATTCAAATTCAGGACTGCTTAGGTTGAAAAGCGAGACTGACCTTGTGCATAGAGTTGAGAAGACTAAAATCCTTTTGGGCATTGCTAGCATTAGAGAAAATTGTAAGGAAAAGAAAGTGGAGGAAATATCCTAAAGAACTGAAATGCTTATAGCATTCTGATACCTTCCTAAAGTCAAAAGAAAGAAAGTCAAAATCTCAGAAAAAATATGCATTGTTGACATTCAGAAGCATATTTTCGTAGGATGACTTGACATTTCTCTATTTAAAAACCGATTTAAGCTAAAAGACCAGTATTTCTTTGAGTTATCAACGAGGAGATCTTCGCATATGTAAACAGACAAACACCGATAAACAAAGCCTGGGTGAGTGAAATGAGAGGCACACAATGGAACGGTATGGTTAGCGAAAAGGTAAGAAGACTATTTATATGTATTTTGGTAGGCAGGAGGCACATGGAATTGAACGCATGGATAGATAATTCCGGGATGATTGTGCCAGGATTTTTACGTAGGCAAGTGAAGTCAAGTCAAGGTGGTGAATTAGTTTCTTCCGATTCGCAAGACAATTCGACTGCTTTACTAGCATCCCTTTCTGTTCGTTGACAGTGAGTATTCATTTTGAGTAGTATGGCTGTTTTCATCTTCAATAACGTCACAATGTGCCTGAGGCTACTTTCTATTCTCCACAACTTCTCGGTGCTCTGGATTAACTCAGCAAGTTCTGCCGCCTCAAATCTCCACACAAGCTCAGTGCTACCTGGCTTGCCTCCCGTTACCCATCCCACTGTAGAGTTGTTGCACTTAGTTGTCTATTTTATCCATTTATTTATTTATTTACTTATTTACCTTTCGGATGCCGAGTGGCCACAGTCTGCTCGATAGACAACGGCAAACAAACTGTGGTGTGTAAAATGTCCGGGGTACCCGACGGCACCGTCTAATGGGATGCTAACCATCAAAATTGGAGGATATTATAAGCTTTCGAAGATTGGCTTTTAATTTACAGCGACTCTGGTAGGTTTCGTACAGCAGTGAAGAGGATTTAATACGTAGGAAAGTCTGGACACCTGAATGTCATAATGTTTGGATTATCCTTATTGCCATTACTATTATTTTTAGTAATACGTTTCATCTTCCTCTAAACAATGAGCTAAAACAAACCACTTTTATTTAGTATCCAATTTCTTACTGTCAGCCTTTTTTTAATTGTTCAGAAAGGTTTGTGACCGACTAAACGTCATCCCGGATGAGCCGCAAAACTCTGCTTTGCATTTACGACTGTTCACTCCACCAGAGGACTTCAAGCACACAAAGCTAAGTTGATGCCATGCTTGCGATGTTCAGCCATCATCAGTTGAGCGATTGTTGGAATGGTACAATTTTTTAGTGGACTGAGTCATTCCAACCGTAGTGGATGCTTATTTTACTAGAAGAGATGCTTTTTCTGTCGCCTACTTAGCATGTCTGACAGGATGGATATGTTGAACTAGTTCGCTGGTCAAGCTTGCATTAAATAGTACTTTTAACGTAGACTTTTGAAAACTTCTTTGCTCAAGAACAAATTATTAATTAAATTGTTTTCCTTGAAGATGTCCATTGACGGCATTGGCTTGGAGGTCAGTCCCGTATAGTAGTAATGAGATACTACAAGTTTACCACGGAGCAGCATCTCTAACCTGTAGATAAAAATGTTTTTTTTCTTTGTATAAAATAAAGAATGTAATTAGTTTCTGCAAACACCGAGTAATATCAGAGTGCTTCTCACTTCTCTCCAGGCCTTGAGAATGAAGCAAATCTACACAATATTGCCAGGCTCCCATTCAGCACAGTCTCAAGCATCCCTCGGAAGCTTGATCAATGCTGCACATTCCAGAGGGGAAAGGCGACATTCTTTCTCGGTCGTGGTGCCATTTAAGGCTTCTCATAGCATCGACTACTTTGCGGTGGCTAGTGTGAGCTGTTAGGCAAAGGAAGCGCTTTAGAAAGGAGCAGAGGGACCACGTAGTACTTTGATTCTCGATTTTGGTAATGGGTAAGCAGACACACTGTCATTGTACCTCCTCTGAACAGACTGGCTTCCGACGCATGCCTATCGCCTCAAGCACATGTGTGTCAACAATACATTTCCCGGTCGGCTTGTATGTCTTCCTGCTTGTTCAAGGAAGTCCCGGGAGGCTACACGACCTAGATACTTCAGGGTGCATTTACCATTTTGACACTGCCTTATCGGTCTTTTTTTGAAGTTTCCTAATATTGCGGGATAATTTCAGAGGGTTTAGTTGTCCCATTTCCCATAGAACATAAAAATGCGACACCTCAGTAAGCAAGAAATAGCTAACAACGGTCAAAGCCCATTTCCCCATTTCCCTTTCATAATCTATTTTTTAACACAAAAGAATTAAAAGTTCTTTGTTTTTCGCAACGGTAGGAGTTAATTGATAGAACTCCTTGTTTACCTTTCATTATGCCCTACAGAGATGGGTGCGAAGTTCTTTTCAATGTATTCTATTATATTTTAACATGTGGGCAAGAAAGGCGGAAAACAGTCAGTAGTTTAGCTGGTAACTACATTCAGCGACCTTGTTTTGCTGTATAATGACTACACAAGTGGGCAAATTTGAACCAAGATTTGATGTGTTGTGTGTTTCTGAGCAAAATTTTAGGCCGTAGGTTAGTCAGTCGATAGCTCACAAATGTACTGCATTCTCTGATGTCCCATTTCGACTTGATACACCTCTCAAACAATCATTTTAGCAGCTCACATGGCCGTATATCCGTCTACTCGTCTACTTCTCACTATCAATCTCGACCATGGTGATAGTCTTGTCATCATCTTTAGTCACAGTAGCTATCCATTTCTCTGATCATTCCGATAAGAGAAGATAAAGCTCCTCTTGATGAACCATAATAGGGTCAGCTCACTCCGGGTCCAGTGCAAAATTGCGGGCTTTTGAAGGAGCTTTGTGTAGTGCGGGTTAGATGCACAGCGTTAGAGGAGAAAATAATTCAAAATACTGGTTTGATTTAAGTTGCCTTTAAAGATAGATGGATGTGTGGAGTGATGGACACAGGACTAGTAGACGAACAGATGTATGGACACCAAACTGCTTTATGATACAGCATGGTTGCGTGGGTGAATGATTGATAGTGGATAATGCGGATAAAATAAAATGGATGGATGAATATAGGACAGAGGAGTGGATGAAGGCGTGGTGAATGAATAGTCAAATATATTGCTGTGTCTACAAGATGGATGGATGAATGGAGGTTGGATTAGATCACCATGTTAAGCATGTTGGATGGAATAAACACGGTCTCCCACTGGACCTCTTAGTCGTTCCGATTTCGTGTTGCTACAAGTAATCTTATAAATGGATGTGTTGTGAATGATTGGACGATGGTTGGTGGTTGGATGGATACAGGATGGATGGGCGAGGGATGTATAAATGGATAATTACTGACTTAATGGATAGATGCGGGATGTACGCAGATGGGTGGATAGATGGGTGTGGGGATGATTACGGACCGGAATGGCGGATTAATAAATGAATGGGTGGATGCCTACGGGATGGATTATGGATAATTACTAAATGCCAACTGGATGGATGCGGATCAAGTGGGTGGATGGGTAAATAGATGGATGGACGGGTGTTTGGATTGGCCAATGAAAAGAACACGAGGTGGACAGATGCCTGAACAGAGGATGGATTGCTGGGACGGAGCAAGAGACAGAAAATTGGTGAATGGATAAATGGATTATCCTGTGCTAGATGAATGAACGGATGAACAGAGATAGAGGGCTACGGGGCGGAATGGTACCAGATTTATGGATAAATGACTAGATAGTCTTGGCAATGCATTTTTGGGTGGGTACTGCTTAGGTGGATGAATAGATCAATTAATAGAGGGTAAAACGAGGGAGGGATGAATGGATAAGGTATTTGGATTGATAGATAGCCGCTTGGATAAATACAGGATAGATTACTGGATTTATGCGGGTTAAAATAGATGGATAGATGCTGCATAGATGTCAATGAATGAACGCATGTGAGATGGTCGGGTGGATGAGTGGATAGGGAATGAATAAAATGTATATGATGGGTGAATCTTGAATGGATAAAACTGTCGTGAAATATGGTCATCCAGTAAGCCATAACTCTTTCTTTTGTTGATAATGGAGTCAGTCGTAAGTCCAGAACTGTTTACCTTACCAAATGTTTGCATTACTTGTGTTATTTATAGAGCTACAAACATTCTTCTCCATATCCCGCAGGCATCTCAACCTATACCACACTGTCTCCTCTCTCCCCCGATTGCCACACTTCTAGCGCAGTGCTCCGCTGCAGCAGAGGTGGTCACCTTTTGAATCACCAAAAATAATATAAACCTGCATGGTTAGTCTTGTTGTCTCCACTGCTTCTCATCTACCCAGAGTTGCTCAAAAAAAGGAAAAATCCTGCTTGGCCACTTGACTTTGCTACTTCTCGGTTCCATGGTCTGGTTGGGGTAGTGTGGCTGATTTGCTAACAATTATAATAGAAAGGCAAAAACACTGCTTGATTAAAATGTAACCAGTAACATCGCAGCCGCATTGTAGTCTTGATTAGGGTGTGAGAGGAGGTGGAGGGGGTGATATGGAGTTAGGGGTCCTTCTACTGGAGACAAACATCCGTGGTGGCCAGCGCATTCCCTCCCCATTTCCAGGATAATTTACCTCATTTAGACAAATTGACAAGATAAATCTCTGGCACTGGGAAAAATTATGATTTCAGTTGCATTAAAATATGGTGACTATCGCTAATTCCCCGTGAGTAGTCTTTCTTATGCCACCGACTGCTTTGCCTTGGTCGGCAAGTGAGGTAGACTAAGGAGAATCGTTGACGACATGCATAAGAGGTGGGTGACTATGTCGTACATTGGATGCATGTGTCACTCTCGGTTTTGGTAACGAGTCACCTAGGTGCTTCTTCTTAGCCCATCCAATATGTGGCCTGCCTTCGAAACCATGTCTATAGCCCTCAAGCTCTTCCACCTGTCAACAATGCTTACCCAGCTCTGGTATTATGCCCTCAACCATCTTTGAGGAAGTCCCTATAATCTCAAGGCATTTGCCCGTTTTGGACACTCTCTTGTTGGTCTCCTCTTCAAAATTCACTGACAATGTGGCGAGACACAGGAAGGGCTCAACTATCTCACACCTCTGCACAACTCTATCTTCGTCTTTCTGCCAAAGTAAAACCAATGTTAAAAACTGCGTGGACCTCTTTCTACCTTCCCTTTCATTTCCTTCACCTAAGCGCAAACAAGTTCTGCCGTTCAAAGAGTTGAAGTTCTTTTGTTTTCACAACGATGGACGCTAATTGAAGGGTCTCCTTGTTTGCCTTTCATTGCATGCCTGATTGATGGTCAAATTTAGTTTAGCTTTGCCTTATTTTTGGAATGAAATTCTTTAAACCATAAGTTTGACCACATTTTTGTGAGAGCACAAAGAGCCAGATGGATGGTTGAATAAGTGGATTGGAGTGGATTGGAAAGGATGGATTGGTGAAAGGGTAGAATAGGGATGGGTGGAGAGGTGTTATCTGAAAAAAGAAGGGATTGATGAATGCATGCGTTGATAAAGGGGAGGATAGTTGAATGCAGGTTCGATTACATACACAAATGAATTAATGCATGTAGGATAGATGGATGAACCCATGGATACGGGGTTGGTAGGCGAGGGATTTTGGATGGAGAGATGAAAATAGGGACACAGAATGAATGAATGGTGGAAATAACAGTAGATGGAAGAATAGTTGGAGAGGTGGACAGATGACGATAAAAAGGTGGATTTATGGATGCAGACTTGATGAATTGATGGATCAACAAATGGAAGAATTGTGAGGGCAAATAATGAGCTACAGGATGGATGAAGCCACAATGGTTAGATACATGATTAGATGGGTGGAGGACAAAATGGATGAATGAATTGTAGGATGAAAGCAGCATAGATGGTTCAGATGGGTGGAGGATAAAATGGATGAATGAATTTTGGGATTAACGCAGGACAGATGGTTTAGAGAATAAGGAACTCAGCCCTCGCCCTCCTCGCGTTATCCGACGCTACTGGGTAAGGCGCAATTTCCTTTGCCTGTATAGCAGGTTTGACTAGCTGGATGTTTGCAAGCCTTCAAGGGAAATACCATCAGCCAACTATGTAATGTATGCCTTTATTAGTGCCCATTAAAATGAATGAAATGCACACAAATTCCGTTTGTAACGAGCTTCTCTTTGATTACGCACTTTTCCTTAAGGTGTGGAGGTAAACGTGGCAATCTCAAGGATTGTCAGGAGCTCTTCATACTCAATCCCACGTAGGCCTTGCATGCTTAAGAAAGACTGCTCGATCCAGAAGTAGATAACACTATATGCTCCTAGCCGTGGTATCTTCCAAGGCTCCCTGAGTGGAACCTCCTCATATGCCCAGAGTTGGAGCATCTGTCTCGAGAGGTCCTATCAGCGTTGTGCCAACCCAATGGAATGGCAGCCTCACTAAACCGTCCTGTCACGCTCCGGTTGCTTGCCTCTCGGTTCTGGTGGTGAACCAGGTAGGCTCTTTGCTATCCACTCTTGCACAGAATCCTGGTCTGCAGACCATGTCAGCCAAAAGCTCTTTAACTGGCTAAATCACGTGTGTTGGGAAGAAGGAGGAGCGAGGTAAAGGAGAGATGGTTTTGATCATTTTAGACTTAAGGGTTACTAGAGTGGAAAGATAGACTGACCGTGTGCGGCGAGTTGAGGAGGCTGAATGCCCTTGAGAATTTCACGTAGGACAGGAATTCGCAAGCATAAATGAGCAAGCATCTTACCGAAACGAAACGCGCCGAGTCTCTTAAGACTTCCTTGAAGTCGGAAGAGGAAGCCTGCTAATCAGCCTGAACACGTATATTCGGCATTCTAAGGTGCGTTATCGTGGGATGGCTCAGTAGTTCTCTGTTTCAGACTCACCTTAAGTTAAAATACCGGTTTCACTTGAGATTATCAACAAGTAGGGCTTGCAGACGGTTAGACGCTAGCAGAGATAAACAAATGTCCTCCTAGGTGAAGTGAGAGGCACATAGTGCAGCAGGATGGTTGGCAGAGAGGCATGCACGTGAGTGCGAAGTGAGGAGGAGGCGGAGGAGGAGGAGGAGGAGGAGAGGTAAAAAGGCGATGGTCACGCATGCTGATCGGTAGGCGATGAAGACAAGCTGTAGCATGTGCCTTTGAATAGCACACGATGGTTTAGTGCCCGTCTTGCTACCAATCCAAAGGCAAACATCGCCTTTTGCAAAACAAAAATCATGAGTACTTTTAGATGCGTTGCAGTCCTGATCGAAACGCCTCCTCCGTCGCCAATGTAAACACAAATAAAACTAGTGTATCCTTTTATGAGAGATGCCATCTGCTGCCAGGTTTGCCAACTACTCTCGTGTTATACAGCAATCAAAATGGGTAGGAGCAAGTACTTTGGCTTAAAAGCTTTGAGCAAATAAACTGGTGTTGGCTAAGTTGCGTGCCCTCTCCTTAGCCAAGTGATACCGAGACTGGTTTGGATTCTCTGTTGCAAATCTATTGTCTGAGAATACCTCATATCTCACTATTGTCAGTGGGAGGTTGCTCCCACGGATCCTGTCTTTGCCTGGCAAAATTAGATCGTCTCATTGGCGAGATGCAGAATGGATGCGCTAGGACTAGGGCTAAAGGAAAAAACTGAAGAAAATTTCAGTGACATTTCTTTCCAACTTAAAGGAAACTTTTGGTCTGAGTGAATTTCGCTGATTACCTGCCTGTCACATGCATTGGGAAGGGAAGTGTGAATGCGAAGTCAGATGCTTGTTCATTCATTTATTCACTTTCCACCTTCCGTGGTAGGAGCAGTAGGTACAGTAAAATTAGACTTAGAGGAAGAATGTGCACTTTGTGGTAGACAAAGTGACTTGAACTGTGGAGGCCTATGATGTGGGACAAAGCTCGATATCACTGACAGCGTGAATGCTGGTCTGCCTATGGCGTGGATGGAATGAACCGTCAGACGCAGCTTTCACCGATGAAACAGAGTATGCAGTGGTGGTGGGATAACTTTTAAAAGTGTATTTTTTGTTACACTACTCTAGCAACGATGAAGTCTGCGCTTCTACATCTGCCTTCCTTATGGGTCTTTCGTTGCTAGTGTTGCTCTCTCCAGTGCTTATCCTGGAGCCACACTTACTCACCATGCCAAACACGATGTCTGAAATTATTGTGGTTACCAACTTGACGTTGCTCGTCTAGATTCCGTGTTCTACCCACGTCGCTTGACTAAGGTGTTGCACCTGTAGCTCACTGATTGACCGAAGGTTCCATCAAGTGACTACCGCTCGTCGCCTTTTGTCTTCCTCGTTTGAGTGGCACATTGGTGCTGCCTGGATGCGTTGGGCCACTTTGAGCAAGACTGCACGATTTGCAGTTGGAAGGCATAATTCAGTCTTGGGTGTGGTTGCAAATGATCCTCCTGGGCTGTCCATGTTTGAGACGCCTGATTTTGGAGACGGTAATAATCAGAAGTGGTGGAAAATTTACCAAACCGATTTGCGGTACATTTTATTGTTAGACTCTTAGTTCTGTGCCTCCGTTGTACACTGTGGCGTTTGTGCTACACCATTAGACGCAGTCATGTCCCGGAGTATTATGTCTCATTTATGGGTACTGCCTTGTCGATTCACTCCTTCCAATTTCCTAGCATTGCTGGAAAATCTCTTGGAGTGCAGCTACCTTGAAACTCCAAGCAGGATTTGTCCTCTCTCTTCACTCAAATGAGCCCAACGTTAAAAATTTATCAAACGCTTTTTGTTCTTCACACTCACTATAAAAAGTTACCAAGGCCTTTGCTTTACATTGCGTGCCGAAATTTCGGATGTGCTGCATTTTTCCACCTGGACCATTATATTTTGATTTGACGGAGCACGTAAGGGCGCAATGCAATCAGTAATTGAGCTGGAAAATTTAATGCACGATTTTATTTAGTGAGTCAAAGTTAACAGTTGAATAATTGCATCACGCAGTAAAAAATATTTTAGTAGTGAAGATGGGGTCGAATGGACCACCTAAAAATATGTAAGGTTAACAGATCAAGTAGATGATCATTCATTATCTTTATATTTACTGCAGCCTTCAGCCGTGTGCAGTAGCACCTCCACTTATTTCAGCCACTAATGACGAGAACCTTTCCACATCATTCCAGATGACACCATCTCAGCTCCTCAGTTTGTCTCCGCTTTATTCTTCGCTTACTCGTCCGCACGATCCACCCACCATCCATCAGAGTTGACAAGCCGATACCATCTCCATCATCGCTCTGCAGGCATTTGAGACGGCACACAATGACTCACTGTCTAAAGGACTACTTACAATCGGATGCCGAAATCTCTTTCTTGCCACGAAAGGGGCATTGGGACTTATGGCTGCGTTGTAGTCTTGAGCATGATGCCAACTTACCCACTATGTAAATAGAGATAAGGCGATCGTAGATTTTTACAAGTACACCCATGAACTGCCACATTCGTCAGTCACTCGTATTCTACAGTTGTCCAGGTAGGCAGGAGTAATGTCCAGGTTTGAAAGCCAGTGGGAAGTGTAAGCTGTGGAAGCTAGGTAGTGTGTCCCTTCTACTCTCAATGCGATCGCGAAACCAGAAGAGCATTGAATGTCTCCTCTTTCCGTCATGCGATTGCACCATGCCATCAGCGCTCGCGAGGTCAAGTGGTGGAGTTCAACCCTGTCCGCTTCCGCTAGACCTGATTATGGCTACGAGTTCTGGGTAGCGGTGGAAGAACACCCACTTCATTGTTTACGAGGGAAGTATGTAATTCTTGCCCCAAATTTTGGTACCCGCTCAAGTGGAGGCCACTTTTGACGAATGACCGGATCGTGACAATTTGGCAAGAGAAGTCGAGCAGGCACATGCAAACTCTTTCTCATGTAAAGGAAGAGACATTACAAGTCGTGCCAACTTCATTGTGGCCCGTTAGATGACTTCAAAATAATAGGGCCTCATGCATTCCACAAGCTACCCCAACCCGCTGCTACTATCTGACCGGTCATTTTCTCTAGCCACTTCCTTGCCAATGCTTTTTGTTGCTGGTACAACAGAACATGCATAGACACACTTTGAGCACCAGAGACGTGGAAGCTGACAGCTTTTACCTCTAATTGGCAAATAGTGGCAGCCAAGCAGAATGGGTTGGAGAAGGGGACAACACTTTGTTTCCCTTTTGGTTAGTGCTGCTGCATCAGAGGCATGCTTGAAGAGGTGCCTCGATCCAGACGAATGAATATTAACTGTGGCGACGACGGAATTGAAATCTTTTGCAGGAGAAGGACGCTGTCTTGGTGTGTGCATCATAAGCCTGGCTGTTGGTCCTCGTCTTCTCGGTGAGGGAGGAGAACTCCTGCCACTTCGTGACGACAGCGACACCAACTCGCCTTGACTTTGCCAATGACCACGGAGCCTTTAAAAATGACTGCTATGCACCCATTTATCTTCGTACTAGTGTACACGAATCGCAGGGCTATCATGTCACTCTTCACCAGCCACTTCATTATCACACCCACACTGACTCGCAAAATGGATATTAGAAGTTCTAGCTTGTAGCAAACAACGGTGAGAGATGAAACCACTTTCCCAAGATTAGGAAAATTTGCATGGGCGATATGATCAGTAGGTAGAAGCGAATCATTTCCATGCTCATACTTGATCCGTTTGAGGTAACGTAGCACCTTGTCTGAGACAACGGCAATGAAGAAGACACACAGGCAAATCGTGGCAAGGAAATCGTAGCTGCTCGAGGTGTCTATGAACTCCACATCGGTATTCGTGATTGATTGATGGAAGGACACAAAACGGAGGGCATGTGAAGGGGAAAAGTTGCTGTGTTGCTGAAGGAATTGGCAGGCATATTGTCGCTAGTGGATAGAATAAATGGGGATTGCGTTGTCAAGACTAATTGTCACCAAAATGAAGGCTAGAGATGGGATGTGGTGAAGGGATTGTTTAACAGGCGTATCGACTGGTAAGCAAAAAATTGTGGAATCCAACAATGTAATAAGGAGGGACCAACAGACTATACGATTATATTACTGAGCGGCTGACGGACCGACCGACTGGATCACCGGCAACCATTTAATCTGATAAGAGGAGAGTAGGGTTGAAATTTGCAAGGTACTTTTTATTTTTAGATGCATTTTAATAGAAGAATGAAGCCAACTCTTTAGGTGTTTGTACCCTCCGAGTATTTCCAATGGTCCTTGGGTATTGTGAAGAACAGGCTAATAGGACTGCTACAAAGGAGGAAAATGTCTTGATCCCTAAGGTTGCCTTGAACACGAACTAAGGCATAATGCTTGGGCAGAATAGACATTGTTAAAATAGGGAAGGACTGGGCCCTGTAGACATGGCTCCAGCATTGACACTGTGGAAGTTACTATAGTGGAGCGCCTGGGTTGCCTGTTTCAATGGCGAAGGATCGAACAGATGATTAAAACATTACAAGGCGATTTAGTAAGCCTTCTCTATTTTCCACTACTTCTGCCTCGACAAAGTCTTCAAAATCAGGCGTCCTTAAGGTGAGCAGCATAGCAAGTTCAACAAGAAATAAGATTGTCTTTCAACTCCAGATCATTCAATCTTGCTCAAACTTGTAAGGTCTTTTTCACAGATAAGCATGAAGAGACCCTGACGTTTCTGTGAACTGTAACGTTCATTTTAATCTTTTGAGAAAAAATTGCTCCGTCAACTACTCCCTTTCCATGCATTTTGGAGAGGTCCGATGCAACGAACACTTAACTAGTCGGCCATTTCAGTCTCGGTGTGTCTCACTTCCGACCGAGCCTCTAAGACATCCATCCTGTCAGCCCAGCTATATACAGGCAGGGAAAACGCATTTCCTTCATTCAAGCGAAGTATCATGTCTTCTGGGAAAGACAAGTCCGCGCTACCATAATATGTACCAAGCAAATTCACGAATTCGGAATGGATGGTGTGGGTAAGATGTATTTTAAATGCTCATTCTGGAAAGAAAGAAGACTTGAAATGACAAATAATGGAGCCGCTTGCTGTTGTCAAGTGTGGAAACGTTTGTTGCAGCGGCGAGAACTAAGCCGTTCCACTTAGCCAAATAGCCCTGGTCGAACAAGGAACTGAGAAGGAAATGAAGTCAAGCGGACAACTGAGCATATTCCTTCTGTCTTGATTGACATGGTGAGCTGCTTTGGAAGGAAANGCCAAATAGCCCTGGTCGAACAAGGAACTGAGAAGGAAATGAAGTCAAGCAGACAACTGAGCATATTCCTTCTGTCGTGATTGACATGGTGAGCTGCTTTGGAAGGAAAAGTTATTATTCACTCACTGATTAGGCGCTGTGCAGAAAGAATGACAAGCGGAGGAGCGACTAAGCATCTTTTGAAAAAGTAGGAGTCACCTCTTGAAAGACAGTATCTGTGAGATGCGAAGACGTCAAGTGACCGGCTCATTTACCGACAAAGGGATCCTGCCTGCATCCACTTTATTCAGCATTCATCCATCCAATTAGCCCGTATAAATACATCCACCCAGTCTATATCCATCCCAAAACCATTAATGCAACCAGCCATTCACATACCGTATTCATCCATCTACCTATCCCATATCTAATCATTCATCTATCCATGCATCAATTTACCCTTCCATCATTCCATCCTGGATTCACAGATGTATCCATGCCTCTGTTCATTCCCTAATCTATTCATTCATAATTGCAGTACTATCCCATCCCGTAGCCTTCCATCCAGCCAGTAGACAATTATTTATCCAGTCACTCTTTTCTCATCTATTTATCCACCTCAACCATCCTTCTTACTGATCCATCCACCCATCCACCTCGTAACTATCCCACATCCATCCTACCATCCATCCCGTGTCCATCCACCCATCATTTCCCCAATCCGTTCCTCCATTCTGTAATCCTCCGTGCATCCATTTATTGTCCTTTGATATATCCACACATCTATCCATCTGTTTTTCCTTCCCAAATCCATTCACGCTATAATTTTTTTCCATTTATCGAACATTACGTCTATCCATCCTAACTGCGCACATCCTGCGTCCATCCATTCTTTGCCCACCCATCCAAACGTTTGATTTCATTTACCACCTATCAAGCTGTGGCGTTTCTATCCTCCACTCCTAACCCTCGTCTATGCCTCCCTTTCCATCTGCTCCCCTCATTGTTCGCCTATCACTTTGCCTAACTACGCATTACTTTATTAGTGTAAGAAGCGCATCATCTATAAACCTACCTGATCACTTGCTCACCTGTGATAAGATCTCTTCGTTGGCACTTCAAACCAAGCCGCGAGTTTGAATCAGTGCCTTCTGAAAGGCATTCCACGTAGACCTGCATTCGAATCGCACAGCCTTGCAAGCTATTGAGCATGAGCCAAACTTGACTTCGGTTGGTGGGGGAATCTCATTCCTTGTCAGACTGCACCTCAGGTCACGTGTTCACTGAAAGTCAAGGGCCAGGCAGTTAGTGGACGTTCTGTGACGTGACGACTCTAATGGCAACGCCTTCACCTCTTGTGGCAGTCTACAACAAATCGGACGTTTTAATACCCATGTCGTGATAATGCATGCAGTCACAATGCCACTATGGACAGAGCAAAGGAGATCAGTGCCACTGTCATCACAAGGCGACAGGAGAGCTTTCCCCTCCCCCCCCCCAAGAAGACGAGAATTAACAGTTCGACGAGATCGATCTTCTTCCTCAGCAAGTTTACAGTCAGACGTCGGAATATTGAACGTCAATTCAGGCCCAAGTGGGAGTACATTTGTCTGGACTGTGGTACTTCCTAAAGCATGTCTCTAATGCTAATGAGGGCAAATTCGGTCGGCCTGTACCTCTTCCATGCAAAAAGCGTTCTTGATTAATCATGTCTTATTTAACTATCAGAGGAAGGAGTATAGGTGGGCAAGAAGAGGCGAAAGATGAAATTGTGGTGGGTTTGGTAGCGGTGATTTGGTGAGCATAGGTGGAAAAGCATGAAGATGATTTAAATTCTCCTCTCCCTCTTTCTGCCCTCGAGCGCTGTTATTTCTACGATAGATGGCTGGGCCGAAGAGACAGGTTCTGGATGTACCTGTCATCAGAGGCTCCTGTCTGTGGTAGCTTCTAAGGCTTCCTGGGTGGATCTTTCTCATCTGCTTAGAGTTGGAGAGCCTGATTTTGAAGGTTTAATCAAGGCTGTGTCAGCTGTTCATAGTAGCAAGCATACTGAACGGCCTTGTCACATTCCGTTTGCTTACCTCTCAGTTCTGGTGGCGAAGCGAGTAGGGGCTTCGCTACCCACCCTTGTCTAGCAGCTTGGTCTCCAGGCCATGTCAGCCGAAATCTCCTCAACCGGCACCATCATCTGTGTTGAAGAGGATGGTTCTACTGTGACTGATGTTTGAATAGATGGGCAAATGGCTAGAGAGGTGGATAGAGGATGATGGCTAAACTAGATGCATGGATACAGACTTGGTGAGTGGATTGAAGCATAAATGAAAGAATTAGTGGGTGCTGTAAGTATGGGTGTAGGGTGGATGGCTGTGTTAATTTTGGGATGAACACAAAATGGATGGTATAATAAATAAATAAGAAGCCGAGTCTTCCTCCACTTTGCGGTGTTTGTAGTTACTAGCTAAGACGCAACTTCGTTTTCCTGTACGACTGGTTTGAGTGGCTGATTGCTTAGAAGGCATGGCTGGATGCACCATCCACCAACCACGCAAAGAATGGCTTTATTAATGCCCGCCAAAACAACTGCAGAGCACGCATATCCACTTGTAAGTAAGGTAGAAAAGCAGGCTTAAAAAGAGCAGAAGCGTGATTAATAGTTAAAATAGGCGAGGAATGCTAACACGCGTCTCATTGATTACGCTGTTTTCCTTAAGGTCTAGGGATAAAGGTGATAGCATAGGGGGTTGTCAGCAGCCCTTCATGCTTGAGAAAACCTGCACCCTCTAGAGGTGGAAGACAGCACATGTTCTAAGGCTCTCTGGGTGAATATCCTCAGCTGCCCAGAGTTGAAGCGCCTGACTTGGAGGTCCTATCTAGGTTGTGGCAATCGAATGTAACAGCAGCCTCAATGAACCGTCTTGTTACATTCCGCTTGTTTACCCCTTGGTTTTGATGGCGAACCAATAAAAGGGCTCCGCTGCCTACTCCTGTACAGCAGTCTGGTCTACAGGCCATGTCAGCCGAAAACTCCCTAAACTGCCCAATCTTTTGTTTTGAGAATGAGGAAAATGTTGGGAGGGAAAAAGAAACTTTTGACCACTTTAAACTCTAGCACTGCTTGAGCAGAAAGATGCGACTGACCTTGTGNAATGAGGAAAATGTTGGGAGGGAAAAAGAAACTTTTGGTCACTTTAAACTTTAGCATTGCTTGAGCAGAAAGATGCGACTGACCTTGTGCGGAGACTTGAGGACAGTATCGTCGATCTTACCTTATCAATGAATTCAAGGTGATTCACTCTANGTGCGGAGACTTGAGGACAGTATCGTCGATCTTACCTTATCAATGAATTCAAGGTGATTCACTCTACAAAGTGCCTTCAAAACCACTAGAATTTGTTTCTTTGTGCTTTTTTAAGGACGTGATGAGGATTGTGCGTCTTTTCAGCCCCTTTTAATCGAATGATTGCCGGTTTGGATTAGGCTCAGGATTAGACTCGGTCCCAGACGATCTGCACTAACCAGCGGCCAAGGCTCGCACACGCAGGTGGAGGGTGAATACAGTCACTGATTTGTCTTGGAACCCCTTTAATAAACCTCGGTTTTTACGCAAAAGCGGGAAATGCGCCGTTTCCATTCCCTAAAGTCTATCAAGTTGGAGTACTACTTTTCGCTTACTTGGATAACTAGGTGACATGAGAGTGACTGACGAATTTGACAGCAGGTGAGTAGCTCACAAACGAGCGTACTAGCTCCACTCTTTTGCATGGCGATGGGAAGAGCGTCTTAGTCGAGACTACGACGCAATCAAAAGTACTATCACTTCTTTTTTGACAAGATGGGGCTTCCAATCCGCGGTCGAAAGCAGAACTTGGGCACTAATTTGTCTCGTGTTTTTTTTGAAGTCGACGTTGAGTGCGTAGAAATGCATAGTGCAAGTAGTGATTGAGATGTTTTCGACTCGTCGAAGGCACAATTAAAGAAAGATGGAAAGCAGAGGCATGTAGTGGAGGAAAGATCGTGCAATTCTGGACGAAATTGAAAGGTTCCCTTTGCTAGTGAGTAAAATGCATATGGGGAGGCCAAGGTGCCAAGAACAACTGTCTCTGCTGAAGGGATCGGTTGACAGGTGTGGCAAAGCAATAGTCCACGTACGTCTAAACGTTCCATTCAACCATATACTTGCATGAATACTTTCTTTTAATAAGTGATGCACCACACCTGGCAAAGATTATGTTGGGAAGTTCTTGTATCATCATCAATAGCGAATGCTGTCTAATAGAGCTAGCAGCTAAAGTGCTGTTGGCACCCCGTCCCTTTTGTGGTTTCTTAAATCAAAAAAGACAAAGCTTTAGTAAAGTTAACCATCATTAAGGCACGTATTGAAAGGTATGAAGGTTTTTTGAGCGTTGAAAACACCTCAAGCATAAAATCAGCATAAAATCAGAGTTAGGGAGAAAGGCTCCCATACCGTTCATAGTAGACCTCGGATCCTTCATTAAAATAGCCTTTTTTCTTGATTTAAACACTGAAATATTTTTAATCAACACAAGCGGTGGTAAAATATCTATCTGCTTGCTCAGAACTGTGTAGGCTGTCTTGATCGTTTGATTATAGCAATGGTACTATAAAGCTCTTAATGCAGCGTCGCCTCCAGAGAGCGAGCAATGGTAACAATTTAGTTAAAGACATCAAAGAGGTGTCAGGAATGTCCCGCCGCCCAACAGAATCAAAAACGTGTCTCAGGCAGTTTAGTTAAGTCAGAGGCAGGAAATACGCTACCCAGTACACCTGTAGCCGACAATCTTCGCGTGAGCATTAAGAGAAGAGCATTTTAGTGGGTTATGGTAGTTGACGGTCAGCGTGAAATCTGGCACCTCGTGAGCTATTCACCAGCAGGCAGTAGTCTGGCGGGTACTCTAATTTCAACAGAATGCCTAGTCAGTAATAGAATCATCGAGATGAGACACCTTCAATTTAGTCCTCTGCATCTTTTTATGTCAGCAACATGTCCTCACTAAAGACTCCAAGCGCTTTCATAGGTGTCTAGAATAGAAATGAATTCTGTTAGACGGTAAACATGCACCATCAGCAACCGCCCACGCCCCATGATGACAGGTACAAGCAAGCTCCACCTTGTGGTAGGGGGGAGAGGGAGGGAGAGAGGGTCGCACACGCAGGTGGAGGGTGAATACAGTCATTGATTTGTCTTGGAACCCCTTCAATAAACCTCGGTTTTTACGCAAAAGCGGGAAATGCGCCGTTTCCATTCCCTAAAGTCTATCAAGTTGGAGTACTAGTTTTTGCTTACTTGGATAACTAGGTGACATGAGAGTGACTGACGAATTTGACAGCAGGTGAGTAGCTCACAAACGAGCGTACTAGCTCCACTCTTTTGCATGGCGATGGGAAGAGCGTCTTAGTCGAGACTACGACGCAATCAAAAGTACTATCACTTCTTTTTTGACAAGATGGGGCTTCCAATCCGCGGTCGAAAGCAGAACTTGGGCACTAATTTGTCTCGTGTTTTTTTTGAAGTCGACGTTGAGTGCGTAGAAATGCATAGTGCAAGTAGTGATTGAGATGTTTTCGACTCGTCGAAGGCACGATTAAAGAACACGTAACTCAGAAAGATTAAATGATGAGGATAAACTCACTGAAAGATGGAAAGCAGAGGCATGTAGTGGAGGGAGGGAGGGAGGG
>LWMK02000278.1:0-54764 GCA_001693075.2 Taenia saginata | reverse complement strand
GAGGGAAACACAACAACTCACCCCTTCTCCCTTCTGCCCCACTCTGTGCCACCCTAATAATACCACCTTCTCTCATTTCTCCCACTCTTCCACTTTAGTGCTACAAACTCCACCACCTTTTCTTTCGCATCCTTCCCTTTGCTGCTAACAAAACAGGACATTCTTCATCAACACCACTTTAGCATAAAAGGCAGGAAAGCTAACTGCTTCTTTTCCTTGGGAAAGCTAACGTGCACAGGCACACAAATTGCATTCAAGTAGCCGGTAGCTGCTTTTTTTCACTTTTAGTTCTGCCTTAGGTATATGCCTCAAGAGGCACTGCAATCCAATGGTGGTGATTGGTTTTGTGGTACGAAGGTTAATCACCTACACTCTGATCAAGCATTACGCAGGAAAGGCACTTTAGACGCCGTCTATGAAGCAACTATTCAGAAAGACAAAAGATTTAGGGCATAAGGCTGTTCCCTTTGTCAACAAAGGCAAGAGTCACAGCATAAATTATGGTAGTAAAACATCCTTCCATCCATCTATTAATCCACCAGTTCATTTATCCATTCAATCACCATTCAATCCTCCTATTCATCCTTGCGTTTACTGTGTCCACCTTCTTCTCACATATCTGCGTGCTCATCTCCTCGTTATTTCTCCTTCTCACTCCCTATCCACGTGCACATCTACCCGAACACATTATTCACCTGTCATTTTTATCAGTGTAAGCATCCAACTCTCTGCGAACCCATCTCCTCGCTTGTTTACATATGCCAAGAGATTTTTTTAGCCCAAATCGGACTGGTAATTTAAGTGAGTACCACCTACTGCGTTAAGTAGACATGTCAGCCTGCGAAAAAGTGCTTCAAAATCTCGAAAATTGGCAAGCTGTCCAGTGCAAGCTAACCATGTCTTCGTCGAGCGGGACGATTTGTCTCCTTTAACAGCTTGCACCCCAGACGACGTGCCCACCGGAGGTAGAGGTACAGGCAAGCATTCAGACGCTTTGACTAAATATCATAAAAGTGGATGGCCTCTACGATGTGAGCCGATAATGAGACCATCCTCATGGTTTAATTCGCCATCACAAGATAGATCCTGACAGGGTGCGACCATCTGAACATCTTAACTCCACGCCATTCCATCAAATGTTTAGCTGATATTGGCTGAGCATCGCAAGCATGACATCGCCCTAGTGTAATATACTTGAAGTCTTCTGGAGGGAAATAGAAAAGCACCCAAAGGACTGGATTTTACGCCTTTATTAAGGTAATATTTTGTCGGTCTGTCCCATCATCTTACACAATCGCATCAACATGATGTGAATGCCATCTAGTCGGACCCACAACGGCAACGCATGGATGTAGGGTTATCATAAGAAGGGCAATTGAAGGTGCCCCTATCACTCCACTTCCACGTACAATACCACCACCAAAAGATCTCCACCTATGTCTCTACTTAAACATTAACAGCATCTTTAGCCGTCCATCTCTGCTCTTTGTCCGCCTATTCGTCTTCACATTCTCTCGAGGATACAATTCAATCCCCATTTACTCACACTGCGTAATGCGGTATGATAGGTTTCCACAAGATAGACAGGCTACCCTGTTTAATTCAGATTACCTACAAAGACATCCTTGTACATGTAAGCAAGTGGATGGGCGGTTTGGTAGACAGCTGGATGTTTATACAGACAAACAAATGCCTGGATGGGTAAAAATGAAACGCGAGCAATGAGGTAGGAGTTGTTGGCGGGGGAGAGGCCCACATTTTTGTGAGGGATGAGGGTGAGAGGTAGCACGGAGCTGAATTTGTGTGTCGGTGGGCAGGAGTTAAACGCAGGTAAGCATGAGTAAGGATTAGTGGATAAATGAATGCAGTGTGAACGGCTGAGTGGATGCATGGATGAATACAGAACAAATTGACGGATGGGTGGATGGACAGGTGCTTGATGTACACAACAGCGAGCAGTTCCGCTTTTTTCCTACCTCTAAGATTTAATCAGGCTATTTACAATTACGAGACACCATTAAGAGCTCAATAATTTGGACAATAGAAACAACTGGACCTTCATCTACGCTTTGGCGATCGACTTCACTTGGCGATGCGCTTTTACCCTCGCCTGCATAACAGATCTAACAAGTGTCATGTATGAAAGTCTTGGTCAGAAATGCAAATTGCCAAGACTTAAATAACCAGTAGATTTGATAAAAGGAGTCATTGACCTTGCGGTAAATACACTCTCATTTGTAAGGGGGGTATTCGATGGCTGTTGCGGTTGGTTCGTGAGACGTTTTTCCCAAAGCCCCAACCACGTCGTGTTGGGTGATTTGGGAAGTTAGGCGACGACGACGCTTAAGAGAAGGGAGCCAATGGGTGTCCTGGCCTTTTGGACCATAGCTTTAGCCTCAAGCCCTTCTGTGATGGACAATACACATTCCTCACAAGCTCTTCAAAACAAATTCGCTTTTTGATACTGAATTATCGGTCTATTCTCTACTGTATCAAGATGCACCGGTAAATTCCCGAGGTATCAATCCCTTCATATTTCCGGTCAAGGTCAGTCTCGTGTTTCAATGCAAGCGAACTTACTCTGCCTCAATTTACAATACTTCAAAGAAAAGAAAATTTCTTGTTCTCCTCAACAAAGGTGCCCTAATGCAAGGGTCATCCAGTTCACTTTTCATTGCATGCTCAATGGGCCTCACATTCGGGTGTCAAACACTTTCCATTGTGTTCCATTACAAAATGGACGACCGGTTTCCTTTGTTCAGCCGTTCTCTAATCATTCTCATTTGTGAGTTCCGCAACTGGGTCATTTCCAGGTCCTAAACAGCAGTGTTTACAAGAGGCGCCCGCGACTTAGACAATCAAATTCGACCTGCCCAATTGAGCTGATGAGTTGAAACCACCTCTATTGTATATTTCACTGCAGGCATTGGTTCATTTGAATAACAATCCCTAATTTAGTGCCCAAGTTCTCCTTAGAGTCAAGAGGCAAGGTCATATTTTGTCATAAAAGGAGGCGGTTGTACTAAAATGCCAATTTCATCGCTATCCAAACAAAAATGAATCCGCATTACAGCTTTATAATTTTCCCCATCTCTTACCGCCTCTTTCATTCACTTTTGTTTTCGCATTCAAGTGATGGTGAGATGGCTTGAGGTCCCTTGATTTAGTGTAGGCCATGCCTTAACCTTCGAGACCTGCTACTTGTCAACATTACATATTCTGCCCTAGTATTGTATCCATCTTTGTCTTCAAAGAGAGCTCGAGGAACTGCACACTGTCTTATAGTCCTATTTTCTTACAATTCTCTGGTACTGTGATAACTTTTAGAAGGTACAAACGTCTTCAATCATGGTACAAGTTCAGTCGGTCAATATACAGAACACTTTCCTGATCCTCAACTTCCAGTAGACAAACAACCTGAGGTGCAACCTGATACAAGAAGAGACGAATTGTCCTGTCAAATGATGGCATGATTAGTTTACACTCAGTAACATCCCAAATTGTGCGATCCAGAAGCGGCTGCTCTACACTGCAGGAGGAATTAGTACAGAACGCCCGTTTGTGAAGATGTCTTGGTATGGGTAAGCAAGTGAAGAGGTGGGTCCGCAGACTAATGCCCAGATGAGTGAGCTGAGAGGTAGGCGATGAGGTGGGTTGGCAGGCAGGGAGGTACACAAGTAGGTGGGGAGAGATGGAGGTAAGTAGCAAGAGGGTGAGTATGTGGACCTCTGAGTAGGGGGTAGAAGCAAGCAAGTGTACGTAAGGATAAATGGATACTGGTTGCATGGACGCAGAGTAATTTAATAAGTGGAGTAATGGGCAGAAGTATGGGCGAAGATATTTAATGAATGGATGCAGAATGGTTGAATGAATGGGTGGGATGGATGGATGCTTGCAGTTGTCGTGATTTACAGACATTCATTTGGTTGGGAATCGTGCCTTTGTCGACAAAGGAGGCAATCAGTAGAGCTACAGGCGCATAGATACCGTACCCTTAGAAGTGATATCCTCCTCCATTAACAGCCGCCTTCTCTATTCTCCGGTTCTCGCCCTTTTGAGCTACGAGAGTTGATAGGCACTCGATTTACCATTAATGCTCTCTCTCCCGCTTCTTCCGTAGCTAAAGTTGATGCCTACATCAAACACGACCGAAGGAATAAACACAGTTGCCTCTTTGACCTCTTTTTTCTCCAGTTCTTTGCTCGATCCACGTTGATTGGTCGAGTGCATAAAAGTGGAGTGATGGGCACAGGATCAAAGGATAGATACGAGATGGCAAACTTTTTAAATATGGGGTAGACAGAGTGAGTGGATAAAGAGAAACAGGTTGGACAGGTGGATAAAATATTAAGTGGATGAAAACGAGACCGGTTAATAGATGGGTAAGATATAGGTGAATGCGGAATGGATAAGGCAACTGTGGGTGAATTGATGGATGTAGGGGAAGGTGAAAGTGTGTGGATGGATGGATGGATGGATGGATGGATGGATGGATGGATGGATGGATGGATGGATGGATGGATGGATGGATGGATGGATGGATGGATGGATGGATGGATGGATGGATGGATGGATGGATGGATGGATGGATGGATGGATGGATGGATGGATGGATGGATGGATGGATGGATGGATGGATGGATGGATGGATGGATGGATGGATGGATGGATGGATGGATGGATGGATGGATGGATGGATGGATGGATGGATGGATGGATGGATGGATGGATGGATGGATGGATGGATGGATGGATGGATGGATGGATGGATGGGTAAACAAGTGAATAAGTGCTGTAGCCATAATTTAGCTGGAAAGGCTTATTATGAAGCTATTCGCCGTACATTTTGAGATTAATCTGTCGAGTTTTGCTGTATTCTGTCGATCCACAGTTCTGTCATTACGCAAGATGCAGATTTAAAACGGGAAATGAGCTGAAACTGGGGCGATTCAAGTATGATTTCTTTTATGTCTCTTAGAGAAAAGCAAGCATTTAATGCAGGTTAATTTTGTTTGACACTTATAGTTCCTCGCCTCTGTTGACACTTTTGCCAGTTCTCGTGGTGACCTCGGCTACCAGTACTGAGTGGTGAGTGAAGAGGTGGATGAAGTAGTAATTACAGTCCTGGATGATTGCTTTGGAACGTGTGGGTGGTCGTGGGTGCCTACAGAGCGGATGGGCAAGGCTGGAGATTAGAGTGGATTAGGGGCTCAAGACGATGGCTGGCTGGTGGATAAGTAGCTGGAAATTAGAATCGGTCTGCAAGAGGTTGGCAGGTGGTTGGAGGTGCTGACAGCTTTCAAGGAAAGTCAAAAATTCTAGGCGTAGACGCGTAAGTGAGATCGTGCGGGGAAGTAGAGTGATGGGACGCCATCACTAGCCTGCTTGAGGCCACCCTGCCGGAATGTCATTTATAACTGAAACATCATTAACATTGGCCGTAAACCATTTGCAACAGTTCGTCAGCGAGTTGGTTACTGACCCTTCGTGATGATGATATCAACTGAGTGAACCCGTGACACTTCACCGACCTCTCTGCTACCTAGACGCAGCCCACATTGATGTGGCTGGGTAGCTCTTAAATGAGAATTAAATACGAAATGTCATTCCCAAGATATAATGTTAAGCCCCTTCCTTTGTTACATGACCCTGCGTTTGGGACTGACGGTGGGTGTGCGTGGTAGCCAGGGCATTTCCTCCTTCATCCCCAACAATTCTCTCCAATGCAGTCCTTTGATTAGCCGATTAGAAAACTGCTCTTTTTTTCGAATAGTTTAGGAAACAGCTATTCGATTTAACAAAACACTCATTAAAATATGTAAAAATGCTACAACCAGTAAAAATGTTTGTTTTGAAAGTTTAAAATCATGCGACCACTGATAGTGTCAAAGCAAATTAGACTGTTTAATGGAGTTGCCTGCTAAACTACCGTCGACTCTCCAATGTATCCTAAAAACATTTTAAAAAAGTAGAATTTCACCGAAAATGAGGCGATATTGTGTTCAGCTTAACCACTAATTATGCACGTAATGGGGAATAAACAAGCCAATCCTTAATTAACGCACAATTGAGGAAGCCAAAGGCTCTTTTTGGATCCTTTTACCTGGTAAAAGCTTTTATTTTTGAGAGAAAAAGGAGAAAAAGGGTTCTGCTACTTATTAGCTTTAGGCTTATGTGAGGGGAAAGACCGGGCAAAGTCGGTTTTACTCTATGAGCATTTCCCTTACTACCTGGGAATTATGAAGAGTAGACCGACGAGGCAGGATCGAAAAAGAGAACGTCTCGAGGTACCAAAATTAGTGCAGGTTTTCAACACCACCTGTATAGATGCAGGAAGTGGAAGCCAAAGGCATAGCTTGGAGGTTAGGCTTCCGATTAATTACCAAAACCCAGGCTTGAACAAACAGTTAAAATATTACGATGCGGTTTAGTGAAACTGCCACCACTTTCGACCATTACTATTACTGCAGGGACCCTAAAACCAGGCGTTCCAGACATAAGCAGCCCGGGGGGTCAAACTCATGAAGCTCTAGAGGACCCCATGACCTGGAAACAAAAGCTACCTCCCCTCCCCGAATCGTGTATTCGTCCTCAGGCTTGTAAGGTCCGATTTAGGCTAATCACGAAAGCAATCTGACCTTGAGGAGCAGCCATGCAGCCAATGAAAAGTGCGCTGCTATATTTTAATAAAATTTGGAAACAAATCAATTCCTTCGTGGTTTTTTTGAAAGCACAAGCATTTTTTAAATTTGAGTGCAGGTGTTGTGACGTCCTATTGCGTCGAAGCGGACATGACATCCAGATGGATGCTCCATTGAGTACTACGGGATTGAATATCTCAATTTGTGCATCGTACTTGTGAGTAAATAAATTTTATGGATAGGTTACAAGCAAAAGCAAACTTTGGAGTACCTTTCCAACTGCCTTAATGTTGGCAGGTTGAATTAAAGGATCAGGACTCCTGGTCAGCCGCAAACGCTTCTCTCTTAGTAAAGTGAACGACCACGAAGTGGGAAAGGATGTTCTCTTATCTAAGTTCGTAAACTTCAAATGATTTCTTGAAAATTGGCAGGCTAAAAAAGGCAGCAAAGCTGAGGCTCCTTGGTGTTGTTGATAGACGGCACTTAGTTCAGCGGTGAGGACCCAGCCGTACTGCCTTGGGGAGGTAGGACAAGGGACCGGGTAGAGAAGACATTAAGTAGGCAATTCTGACTAGGTGCGAGTCCCAAGGCGGCGCAAATGCTGATGAGTTTTGGTGGCAGAAAGTGTTCCAACCCAAACAGCGGGAGGTAAAGGAATTGCCTCTGAAGATATGCAACTTATGAGGAACCCGAGAAACGTTTATCTAACACTTCTGACGTCATCTTTGAAACAAGCGTTTGGCGTGAAAAAAAGTTTTATGAGTTTGAATATCCCTTTTATAAAAGAAGACTTTTAACTGAATGAATTTTTGCTTCCATTCAAACACCTATCTACTAGTCATCTATCCCGTATCCACCCATCGACCCTTCCACCTCGTATCCACCAATGCATGCGCTTAATTGCATGTCGGTCCACATACTCAGCTCCTTGTTGCCTCTCCCACTCACTCTCCACCTGCCCACATACCACCATGCCTACTAGCCTACCCCATCGCTCGCTTGTCGCTTCACGCATCTGGACACTTGTTTATCTGAGTAAACATCCAAGTGTCCCAAACCCAACTGCACACTTCCTCCCAGATGCCGATGCCTCCATTGGTAATTCAAATCAAACTAATATCTAAAAATCCGGAGTAGCTGAGGCATCCAACAGAAACCTTCAAAATCCCACTACTTGACATGCCGCCCCGTGAGAGCTAACCGTGTCACTGTTATACACACTGGCTGAATGTTCATGGAAATGAGTTATTTCTGGCGTGTGAGCTGGCAAAGAAACGGGGACCAAGGTCATCACTGAGGGATAAGGAAAAACAGAAAGGTGTGCGACCATCTGGACGTGCTCCAAATTTTGCAGCACTCCACCGAGTATGTGAGCAATGTTAGCTGCGCATCGCAATCATGGCGTCACCAGAGATTGGTGCATAGGAAATAATCTGGAGGGGTACGAAGAATGAAACAGCGAATAGCACCCACAGGGCCGAGTTTCATGCCTTGCTTAGTGATGGTTAGTCCCTTTTCCTCACCTATCACACAGCGTCACGCCGACATGATATGAATCGACCCACAACTCACCACAACCTGCTGATGCAGGGAGCGACCGGCATGGAAAGTAAAGGGTGGGCTCCACCCTTCACCACACAAGGATCACTGCTTATGCTTCCGCCCCGACGTGAACGCCCTCAGTGTCTCCAACTGTCCACCCAACCACATTGGATTCCCTGCCCACCACTTCTCTCTGTTGCACTTACCGCCCACCCTGCAACCCTGCATATCTGTACCGCCTGCCCCTATAATCTCCCACGAGTTGCTCGGCATGTAGCAAAAGCGGTGATCACTACTCTATTTCCTTTACTGACTTTCTCACTTGTTCATCTGCATAGGCATTTCTACACCAACCACTCACAACCCACGTATAACCAGTAGCCAAATCAGCCACAAGGGCAACACCCAAAGCCATAATAAGACATAACGAAGGATGACAAGAAAAGCTGCAATAAGTCATGCTTATCCAAACAGTGGAGAAGGCTGACCAATAGTAGCGGTCGCGACAGAAAAGGCTAGACAATTTTTCAAAAGTTATCCAGCTGTGAATATGCCTTGAACAGCTTATGGAATTGGATCCACTGGACGATTGACGAGAGTATTGAAACTGGCATCGGAATACACAGACTTTCTGCACCTTTCAGTCGTTTGAGTAGCCTTTTCTACTCCGTTTGAGTCGACTTCCACTGCGTATGCCTCGACAAGCAGACTGTTTGTACCTCATGCATATACAAACGCATTATTGGCGGAGACGTCTCATCACTACTGCACTCGAAGTCGTCGCTCTCATCAATTATTTCCTTGCTTGGTGAAGAAAGTAAAAGAACAAGTGAAACGAACTCCAGTCTTTGCAAACCAGCAGCACTAACGGTGTCACCACTCAAATTAGTGGCCAAAACTTCTTTCTTGTTTCATACTTATTAAAAATCCATTTCAGCAGTAGTATGGAAACAACAATCACATACTTACCATTGGAGCCCCAAGCAGCTGTTCCATTCGCCATGACAAACTGAAAACAAATAACCTCCCTTAAACTCAGGTGCAAAAGCTTAGCATCAAAGAACTTATAAGCATTGATTCTCTTACTCGAGAGCGCACAGAAACACTGCAAAATAATGCCTGGCTGACTTCCTCAGACGGTGGTTCTCAGGAGCAGTATGCGAGTTTCCGTGCGCCTCAATCTCGGCCTTCTTACTAACACCCGGCAGATGCCACACTTTGGGGACAATTCCGATGGGTGGACTCCCACTTTCGTAACAAACAGCCAAGAGTTGCGCCTTGATGCCAAAAATGCATACCCGTCCGGACAGAACCTCCAAAAAATCACCCCCAACCGACGCTTATGGTAGCATTACTAGAATTGGCACCCCAGTGAAGTAGTGACTTAAACAAAACAATTAAAATATCAAAAGTAATGTCCTAATAGGCGTCAAATCAAAACTATTTCAAAACAAAGTGTAAAAGCAATTGTTACACTCAAGCCTACCTAAATCAATCTATTGCAGAGCGTTTATATTAAGCCCTTTATTCGACTGTTCGTGCCTTTCATTTGCGCAAATGTGTAACAATACATACTAGTTCCCAAGGGGATCCATTATCATAATGTCGAATGGTTGAGTGACAGTGGACTCAGCCCCCCTCTACAAGTTGCCCGAAGGTCTATAAGATTAAAATAAATAAGTGCTGTGAAGTAGAAGAACAGGTATTACTATTGCGCAGCTGCTATTCACCATATTCATTTTGTTGGTTTGGCAATATCCTTAACTGACGATAATTTTTTGAGCCAAAGGTTTTCAAATAATGATTGATTCTAAAATGGCTTATTTCGAAAAATGAAGTGAGTTGACATGAGCAGTTAAAAGGATTTTTCCCAACTGCATTTTCATACTTGTATTATCGTAAGCTTATGGTGTAAACTAAAAAATCAAACAATTTCTCTTATTGTGTTGCCCATCGCTTCCGAAAGAGCGGATTTTTGAATGCCTTTATCCACTTATCGTTTGCTAGTCGCACGGCACTAGTTTACTAGTTACTTTAGAGCATACATCCATATAAAACCATATTTTCTCATGTCCAACTTTTAAAGCACTCTCCTTTCTTGCAAAAATTGTATTTTTTTGCGAAACTTTAAGGCCTTCCTTCATTTATAATTTGATGCCTACACTCTTATAGATTTCTTTAGTTTCGCCAATTTTATAGGCATGAGTGTTTACTTGTTCTATGATAACAACCTTCTCGCCCATACCAGCATAATCATATCGTTTTAAATGACAAATTTTTTGCAAACTAGGGTGAAAACATTACTCCAAGGCGAAACTTGAGCTCGCCTAAAAAACATAGCGTCCGATCGTTTGAGGTTTCCCCTCCAGAAGTTCACAGAGGAGAAGGTACTGCTTAGAAGACGAAAAGACTTTTGCTTACCTCTATTTATTTTAGTTTTAGTCATTCAAAGCGACTCACCTCACCTAGCTATTCCTCGTGGTAAGTTATTAATACGTTGTCACTCACCTTTTGTAGACCCTCACGTTGAAGTTAAGAACTCCACAATTTGCTTTGGAGGAGAGGCCAAGAACCTCGATTCACTCTCCGGCCTCTTTCTCTCCACAGAGTTAAGTCCAATCAGTATGTCATTGCTCTCCCACTAAATATTGCCCTAATTAGGTCGTAGAGTGCCATCGTCCTCGTATAGCACATTTGAAATGACCTACACCACCGAAATGGAAGAATCCTCTGACAACGAAGACAGACCAGATGTAATAAGAAACTCTCAAGGCAAAACAAAATTTGATTTTTGTCTTTCTCCAATTCATATGCAACCTCCAAAATCACCGCAGAAGATGTCAGCTGTGTGTGAGGTCACCGAGCCCATATCCGAAGGTGTTAGTGCTTTTGACGCAAAGATGCAAACTTTGGCTGTCTGTAAGGAGAGCGAGATGTCTCCCGTTCAATGTACTCCCACAAAGTGGCAGATTGCGGACGTTAGTGAAGCAGACGATAGCGAGACAGATGAAAATATACCAATCACTCCGGAAGGCAATCTTCTAGGAAACTCAGAAAGGTATCGTTTTGCAATGTTTTTACACGTTCGTGAATATAGTTGGAGATTTGCGTGTACGAATTTAAGCAAAAAAACTTTGTTTTTAGTTTGACATCACGAATGGAACAATTGCTGTGGGCGCCGATGGTAAGCATGTCACTCTCATTTCAACTGGATGTGGAAGTAGGGAGATAAACAAAGCGCTAAATTTAGTTTGAGTTCTAACCCAGGCACAGTTGCGGTGATAAGTAAGCTGGGGTCCGTTTTGCATGTTTTTTTCCATCTTAGTACTCACCGAACAGGGAAATCAGTGATGAGAGCGACGACTTCGTAGCTAGTAGTGATGAAATGTCTCCGCCAATCTTGCGTTTGTATGTGCCGAAAGGGGAGCATGAGGTACAAACAGTCTGCTCGCCGGGGCATGCGCATACAATGCAGTGGAAGTCGACTCAAACAGAGTATGTACCGCTCGCGGTAGAAAAGGGCACGCAAACTGTGGAGGATTGTGAACTGCCCGTGTTTCCCGACGTCATCGACAATGAAGATGCCAATCGTCTGAAGGAGTGGATAGAAAAGCTCTTTAAGCATAAGCTGCCAAGAGCAGATTCACAGTTGGAGTAGTTTTTGGTGGGCTTATGTTAGAAACTTTCAAAATTTTTGTAGGCCTGTTTTGTTGTGTAATGTTGCTAGAACTCTTTGTACCCCTAAATCAACAAATTTTGTTTATGATTCGTGTGTCTGATCAGCTAAAGTTTGTATGAACTAGGATTTATTCACCTGCTCTGTTTGCTGGAGTGTTGGACTCGGCTGAGCGTTCTGAACAATGGCCAGATGACCTTTTTTAGCTGAGCGTGGGATTCAACATTTCTCAGACAAGAGTTTTGCTGAGTACGTTCGATGCTAAGGCATAATAATGAGAACCAAGTACGGTAGACTTTAGTGATGCAGTAAAAGCATTGATTTGAGCCAAAAAGTTGGCGCTTCTAGGATTGGTCTTCAGCATCGTAGCGAGTTTCACCACAAGGCGAAAATTTGGTGCACTTGCCGGATTTGCAGCAAACAACGCTGTGTGGACGACAGAGGTGGATGATAGACCCTCGCTCCAGGTGGACACAGGCCATACACAGCTCGCAGGCCTTGATGCAGACATGTGCATTGTCATTGTCAAGCGCGAAGCATCTTGTCTTCGGAGTGTGGCAGAGCTCATGCTGTATGCCACATCCCCTTTGAGGGAGAGAAGAAAATACATATACGATAAGGCGTTTCCAAGGTAGCAGAAATTGCACTCTACTAAAGTACATTTCAGTAGAATAATCATAACATGTATTTGGTTTAACAGTGACTTCTTTTTAAATTTAAAAAGGAATTATTCAATAGGCTAACCTTTTAATAAGATTGTTAGCAACTTACAAGGTCGTGTGTGTTTCGCGAATAATGTTTTTGAATACTTCAGCAGAACTTCGTCTCCTTTTTATGTGCCCATCGATGGGGTTAAGGATAAACAGCAAAGCAAGGCAATTCAAGAGGCTCATGCTAACGTTGTGCTTGACAGAGGGGTTAATTTAAAACAAAGATATCGATCACACAATGACGAGTGGGAAAAGGACTCTCTTCTCACCCTTCATTCCCACCAATAATTTGCCACAATCATGGGTGCATTGATACCTCCTCCAAATAGTTATAAGTATATCAAAGTTAATTTTGTAGATGTAAATAAATTCGTGAAACTAAAAAGTACATTTTTTGTCAAAATATCAGCCTCATCCAATCAGTGTTTAGTCAAGCCGAGAAAAAAATCAATACTTGCTATTTAAATTGACCAATAAGTTTTATTCCTTTCCTCATTTGTAAGTAGAAATGGACCAAAAGATTATCTACATAATAATTGCCATTATATCAGCAATTCTCTTCTTCTTCGCCATCGGTTTCAATGGTTGGTCATGTGGAGGGAGTATATTCAGTGACACCTGTCTCGTCTCTACGGTGAATGAGGTGACGGGGGCTCTCCTCCTGACAGCCGGGCTATTGGTTCTGCTTGGTGGAATATTTTTGATTGTGCTAGTTGTCCACGGTGACACGTGGGCCAATATTGTGGCCACAGTGTTTGTGATTATTGCAGCTCTCCTCTCATTGGCTGGAGTGCTCTACTACCTGGACAAACGCGACTTGTGGTCACCCTTCTTGGCCTCGGTTGCTATGTCTTTCACTGTGGCCTTGGCTGCTGTTCTTGTGGCTGATTTGGTTACAGGTGGAGGGAGTAGTGCGTAAATAAAGGAGATGGTATGGGATCTGCTGCTTTTTTGATAGGGGGAGGGGGTTCGTGGACGAATGGTAACGCAGTTTGGGACAGATCCAAAGGTAGATAGAGGCATAAATGGTGAACCTTGGGTGGTAGTATTGCAAATGAAAGTTGTGACAGGTTTGCCATTCTTGGATAGATGTGTGGATTAGCGTCAGGGATGGCCATTATTGCCATCCCCATTATTTCTCCTCCTAAAATCGTGGCTGCTTGACGGGTGAGTAAAACACTATTTCTACCACTTTGACCTCTTACTATTCAATCCCTTACTCTGCCCCTGGTAATACTTCTATGCCTACTGTAGATTAGATCTACCAGAAAATTTGCATCTCAACGCGTTAGACGAAAAGATCGTGCCCGATTTCTCGGTCTAACAAGATTAAAGGCGGCGATGAAGGTGCGTCATTCTGCAGGCACGCCACTATTCAATCCTCTCCTTTGCGTGTTTATGCCTCCTATAAATTTTCCACTTGATAATGTCCTTTAAGTTTGTCTGCCTCCTTGCGAATCACGGCAGTGTGGCCTTCTTTGCCTCCCTCAACCTCGTCAAACGGATTGAGCGATTCTGGAATCTAAAATCCTCCAAGATGGACTCAAGGAACGCCACAACAGATTAACTCATGATATCAGCTGATGGAGAATGGGAAATAAAATCGCCTGGTTAAGTCAGTACTCCCTGGGTGCAATAACAAATTGTAGTCGGACGGTGTCAAAGATTTTTCTTATGACTAATTTACAATTTCCTTTCCCATGTTTAACAAAGAAGCTTTTCTTGACCGACTTAGACCGTGAAACCGTCAAAAGTTGACAGTAATAATAAAACTCGACTTCTCATTGGCTTATCCAAGACGGTCCGCTAAGTACTCCCTCCAAGACCCACCCTTGATAAGAGTGAGGAAGTGGGAGGAGGGGAGGAGGGGGGAGGGGAAGAAGGAGGCTACTGTCTAAAAAAGTGTGAAGTGGCTGATATTCCTAATTCCTCCTCACGGCCTGGCTGTCTGTCTCTTCGTTTAAAAATTATGATAAAGTTATGCTTGTGACTATTTTAATAACTTTTTCTATAAACGAATTCGGTGTGAATGGGTTTTTTTACCATATGAACCTCTTGTTCATCAAGACACAGGTATCGGGGCAAGTAACTTCTCAAATACAAAGGTAGTAGCAAGCACTCTACTTATTTGCAAATTAGTAGAACTTGTAGATAGGAATTCAGCCTTTTGAGTGTTTTATGCGTATTACGGTTTCAAGTAAGTGTCAAGAGAAGAAACAACAAAGGCCAATGTACACTTGGGGTCCATCAAAATATCAACCATTTTAAGACTTTTTAAACTACTCTCAGACAAATATCTGACCCTCTTCGGCTGACACCTTCTTCATCTTTGAGTTGCTTTTATCTCTCCTTGTTTTATTTTTTTAGAGCTCCCTTGTAGAACAAGCAGCAATTATACTATCTTCAAACGAAAGTGTGATTGTGTGGTGTCACCTCATAAGCACAGTCGACAATCATGGCATGCTTGACAGGCCTTTACAATATGCGTGATCGATGCGTTGTAGGGCCTCCTTTCGGTTGGCAACTTAAATCGTGAGTCGTGTATGTGCGTGTTTGTATGGCTCTTTAAGGCAGTGAAGAAGCAATAAATGATGAGTGAAGCGGAGCACAAATACACACTACAAGAATACTCTCGCATGATGCGTTAATGAGAAGTCAAAGACTGGTATGATTAAAGAGGAGATGTGAGCACTTTGAGAGTGGCGAGATCCATCACAGGCTATGCGAACTTGGCACGATGTTAAATTATTCCAGGGATAAGTTTATGCCACATTTATGTTTCTCTCTACACAAAGTAATTACTCCATAAAAATGTTGCTTACTCAATCCTTTATTTCCTTCTCCTCCTAAAATATCATGTACGTAGAGAGAGGCGAAGTGATTGAAAGATTGGGAGGTAAAGATTTGAATAGGTAGGAAAAAAGCTCGGCAGATGGTAGGAGAGATGGCTAGGTATATGGATAAAGTATACTTAATTGTGGTAGATTGAAAACGCGACACTAAGAGCTAGTTGAGTTTAATAAAAGATAGGTTGGTAAATGAGCTTACTTCTAAACATTCATCCACTCATAAGAAGTCACATGGACTATTACGTGAGTATACGTTTAGTTGGGCAAGATGTACACTTGGAAGGTGTTCATGCTCACGCAGGAGCACACGTGTGAGGCGCAGTCCAATAGCAAAGCTGGAAGTGGATGCTTCAAGGGAGGAGTGGGGCAAATGGTCCAGACACGTCCTCCACGTCCATATAACATGGACCGCGTTTCTGTCATGCCGTCATACTAACCAGAATTCTCTTTACTTGGGCCCTGGTAAGCCAGCTTCTTAGACTACCAAAGGTAGGTAGACAGGTGGGTTAACCGCAAAAAACAGTAGATTAAATGGTCTCTTAAACCACAATCACAAAGGAGTTGTTCTATTTTCTTTTCTGCAATGCTTGTCACATAATGAAGATTGACTCTATTCATTTGTACGTGGTTTTATCTTCTGCAGCCTTGGTCATTGCCGTGAAGACGAAGAGCAGAAGGTTGAGATAACTCACCACCTTTATTGTTATTGACTTAAAAAAAGTGAGTAAATCCAATCGCTTATTAATACCTATTTGTACCTGTCACAAGTCGTTGGTAGGCATGATGATGCCGTGTTCAAAGACCTTGTTCGCCATTTCCTCTTCTTCCTCTCAGTTTAAGTCTCCTCGATAGGGAGGATGCCATGTTGGGAAGCGGAGGATGGGTTTGCCCTGCCTTGTGTTTTTTAGTTCAGTAAAAGGCAGCCAGCTCCAGGAGCCAGTCGTCGTGCAGCGAATTTTCTCGACTTGACGACCGACCCATTACTACCATCTTGCATGGATTCATGATACACAAGTGGTATAAGGTGTTTTAGCCCTAAGCACTGAGTTACTTTAAGTCAAGGCACCCATTTGGGCCATTAATAATCGTCTGTCACCTCATTTCCCGATTTGGATGCAACCCTGATGTTCAGCGAGACCCTTTTGTGTGTATCTACTTCTCGAATTATGGCTAGATACCTACTTTAAGGGTTTGGAAATTGCCTCCAAGTCGTTAATGAAGTCTTCCTACAATGTGACAATACTCGGGCTTTGTGAGGCTGTTCTCGGTTGGCGTGGAGCATTCATCTAAGCGGTCAATAGATCCGATGTCAGGCAAGCTTCGACATGAAAGGAGCTGTCGTCTCGATGGCTTGACTTTTTATTATATGAACTGGTGTTTTGATGGTCTCAGAATACAACACTAGCGTGTGTACGCGTGCTGTGGTCGGAGGAAGAAGGCGACACTATCACGAAATGCCCTCAAGTTAAAGGCTCCTGCTTGAATAAAACCCTCATCGTGTGTCACTCTCGCCGACTCATGGCCTTATACATCCACCCGCCCCTTTGTTAGCCTAGAAGGTAAAATCTCGTACTCAGTTTTGATGCCTCGATTTGATGAATTAAGAAGTACAACTGCCACCAAGCCGAAGGAATTAGCGCCCGATTTCTTGAGATCCAAGGCCATGCTTAAATGACACCGACATCAAATAGGCCGATTTATAGCTATGACTAAGGCCACAATTTACCAAGGGAGTCATAAAATGCAAGTAAAAGTTCGGTTTTAGGTTTACTGCCTCAATGGGAAATTGGCAGCAATTTGGTAGGCAGCACCACCACGTGCCTTCCAAACCAATGAAGGAGAAGGTTGGTGGTGGCTTACCATTATAAAATAAATGTACAGTGCTCTGTTGAGGGAATCACAAAGTGAGTGACACCAAGCGACAACAAAATGGATCGTAGAATCGCCTACATAATTATTGCGCTTTCAGCAGCTATTCTTTTCTTTGTCGCCATCGGGTACAACGGTTGGGGATGTGGCGATAGCATCCTCGGACCTAACTGTCTCAAAATCAAGATGCACGAAGTGACCGGTGCCCTCCTCCTCACCGCTGGTCTACTCATCCTCATTGTGGTCGCTCTCCTCATCCTATTTGTGGCCACAGAATCCGGTTGGAGCCAAATTGCCTGTACTGTTGTTGCTACCCTCGCGGCGCTTATATCTATTGCTGGTGTATTCTACTATCTGGATCATAGAAGAATTTGGTCACCATTCATTGCCACCATCGCCATGTCTCTCACCGTCGCTCTAACGGCCATTCTTCTCTTCGATATTTTCACCGCTCGTGACTAATTCGACGTGTTCCATTCTCTAGCATTCCAATTGGTTGACCTCTCACACGAACCCATCATTTGTTGTTTCATTTCTTTTAATTTTTTCAAATACAGGTCATGAGGGGAGGATAATAGGTCTCCGAGGTTAGTGGTTGAGTTAGCACCTCTCATGTTAGCCTCTCTCTCTCCCCCTTTCTCCTTCAAAATCACCTAAAGGATTGCCGTGGAAGCTGGCGGTAGACACTTGAGAGGGATGGCAGAGCAGTGCATACAAGTACGTTAATTGAAGAAGCCTCAAGATTGGGTGGTGGGACTGTGATGGTGAATCACTCCCATCATAAAGAGCTGTATCACATTTCACGATGCGGAATGTGAAGTGCAAGCGACTGTAAAACGATTGACACTGTCTCCCCCCCCTCCTCACTCATTGGGTATGTACACATTTTAGTGACTGGTGGTGCTGTGGGTCACCTCGGATCCTGTACCATTCCTACAGGGAGGATTTGGGAGCAGAATCCGAAGGGTAGAGTATTCAACAAAGACTTGATTGGCTAAGGGTGCCATGTGTGCATCCGTGGAGATTGACGGAGTAAAATGTCAAGGGCAAGGCGCCCCCGATATTTTTGACAGCACCCAAAACAACTGCATTGCTAGCTAATTGATTGGTAGATGGAGGAATAGAGAGCTAAATGAGCAATTGCATGGGTTTAGCGCAGAGGTGGAATGTGATCTTCGATAATATAATTGTGCTGATGATAGATACCATCCACTCAACGCGCCAAATTGCTACCACTTACCACCACCCACCAAATTAAGTACTCTCCGTCATAGCCAAAACGGGAATTGGATAGCTGATGAATGGAGTGAGGATGAGTGAACAGCCAGCAATTAGTATTTGCCTGTCAGTAGTCAGTCGTCAGACAACAGGGCACAGTTGCAGTAATGCTCACTACATCGCACTGACATCTTCATAAGCTTGTTAATATGTCCACCCATAGTGGTTGTGATGTGGCCTGAGATGAGCACTGCTGACAACAGTCCACTCTCGTCTTTTACTTTCACATTGTTAGCCATGGGCCTTGGAGGGCCCCACCCCATCCAGCCGTCAGGAATCACGTGTTACAACCCGTATTCCTTCATGTCATCTCTCGAATGAGTCATTTGCCAGCCAAGCGGTGAAAATCAAAACATTGACGCTTAGAGTTATTTACATACTCACCGTTCTGGAGGGCTCCATGACTTTCCCTCCTCACACCTACTTCTCATACAATCACGTAAAAACCTGACACTTCACACATCGATGAGCTTCTCAGTTGGGTTTGCTGATGTACTTCACTCGTCTCAGGGCAATGCCAGCAAGAAGATACCTAAGGTATGGGATGGAAATTTCGCCTTGCGCATGGTGTGAACTTCAACACACCATGCGTGTATCTAATCGTCTGCCTCTGCTTTGCACCACTTATGAAAGCGTCTTCCCTACTGCCTTCTGGAAGGCACTTGAGACATCTTTTTCACACTTATCGGTTGGCAGGCGTCTGGTATAATAATACCCTCCTCCCCCCGAATAAGGAAAGAGACACAAGAAGGGGGTTTGATATTAATTTACATTCCACTTAATCGGAGTGATGTATGACGAATAAGGGGAAAAAAGTTTAGCAGCCTCTTCAAGTCTTTTTGATGCATGACACCCACAAAAGTCTGTTAATTGACAAAATTTATTAAACTGTAGCATTAAAAATTTCTTAAGCAGAAAATTTAAGGCAAGGCAGAAATGAAATAGTAGGAGACAAAATGAATAGCAGTTCTAAGTTGGTAAGGCATGTACCTAAAGCCAAGACGAAGTGATCACGCTTTATGCACAGAGATGGTGCAGTGATCGAATATGAGGATGGCAGCTAGAGCAACGGTGACGGACATCGCGATGGTGGCAATGAAAGGCGACCAGATATTTTTAGTGTCCAAGTAGTAAAACACTCCAGCCATTGCTAAGATCGCTGCGATTAAGGTAAGCACAGTAGAGAGAATATCCATCCAGTCTTTTCCTTTCGTCACAGCAGCAATGAGGAAGAGGGAAGCAATGAGTACGACCAGACCAGCCGTCAGAAGGAGGGCACCAGTTATGAGGTTCACCTTGCTATTCGTACATTCTTTACCAAGTATGCTACCTCTACAGTCCCATCCGCTGTAGCCGATTGCTGTGAAGTAGAGAATAGCTGCGATGAGAGCTAAGAAAACGTAACCAATTCGATGATCCTTGTGTGCCATGGAGTGCAGAAAAAATTCGGTGTGAGTCTGTGCATAGCACATTTATAGTTGTAAGGAGTTACTTGGCTTCGCTGTCATTGGCTTTGACAACCAGTTGATAGCCGCAGATAAGTATCCACACTTATATACAAACACTTTGAGACATCGATTTCGCGACTTCTGTAATCCTCCACTCATTTTGATTGGTATCAATTCTTCATAATAACTAATGGCCATTTATTTTGTCATTCTGTGGCACGTATCAAATATTAGATGACACCATGCAAGGCAATACAATATTATCCCTCCTAAACACTACAGATGTCACCTTTTCTAGAGAATAGGAGACTACTTTGAAGGAACCGAATCAGCCTCATGGCTCCGAAGTACTTGTCACCTCCCTTGTCACATAAAGAGGCATGATATGAGGAGAGGCCTGCTAAGCATCAAAGAAGGAAATTTGATCTTATATACACTGCGTCATGATTGGATTGAAGGTCTCCCTTTCATCCAAGCACTTATTTGGCTCCCTCACTATGCTTGGCCAGCTAGCCGGCTATCTACCTCTCAAAGAGTTATTTCAGGGGACAGGAGTCAAAGAAAAGCCCTCCCTTAAGCCCTTGATATTCACCTCAATGCACTGGACTTCACTTTGTTCGATTCCATCTCATCCCATGTTCTTAACATTGGCGTATGTAGCACGCTTAGCATCAGCTTTTTGGAAACTGGACTGCACCATATTAAGAACGTGACCCAAAGAGTTTGAGAGCTTGCATTAATCCGGGTGAAAAAACTATACGAGGGTGGAGAGCTTATCGAAGAGTTCTTTTGACTTTCTGAGGTGAGCAAGCAGGATTAGGGTAGTGTCTGTAGAAGCCTAAAAGTAAGAGGAGAAGGCGCTTCCGCCTACCTGCATTTCTACATTGAACTTTATTTTTACACCTGTTCTCTCTGCTGTGAATTGTATCGTGAGGACAAGATGGGTATGTATCGTTGGGTAGGCATGGATAAGGATGGAAGTGTATTTCCATGTCTCACTGCCTCACTCCCAAAGCTGAACTTTCTTCACACCGTACCACCTATCGTTGGTGTTTTAGCTATTTATCCAGAAGGTGGTAACTTCCACGAGTACAAACAAGTACGATTCCCTGATCCTGAGCTAGGCAAACACTGACACAATCACAATCAATGCATTAACAGTTTCATGACGATGAGGCATGGAGCAGAGTGGCCACTGAGATGACCTTTTAGTGATGATCAATGACAGGTTCGTTCGCTCACCTTGCAAATCTAGAGGCTCTTACCTGACCCTACCAGCACTTGCGATCCCACTTGAAGGAATGCGTATGAGTGGAGACTATCATCACTACTCAGGACAGGCATTAACAAAAGGTATTCTTAAAGCAATGCTCTCGAATGGGGCTCTCAGTTGCAACACGTTTAATCACAATGATTAGGACTGGAGGCTCATTGTCAACGTGACACCCTCATCGCTCACTGGCTCAGCACCACTTGATCGGTGGTAGCTGTCAACTCCTAAACTAAAATTCACATCTTATTCATTGTCTGCAAGGAGTTATTTCCAATCCACCACCATTTGGTTAAATTGGGGCCCCAACGAGGAAATCCCATCAGCAGGTTAACCCACTTCCACCTTTGCTTCGAACGAGATGTTTAATTCTGATTCATCATCACCGTGTCATCAGTCATTTAGCACATTCAAAGGAAACGGTGAATGGAGTAGACTTACTCGTTAAAATGAGGCCAATTGGTATGGGTAAAAGGTTCCAGAATTGAGTATACGGAGTACTGGCAAGGTGTAAGTGTTTATGTGTAGCTGTCAAATAGCTGTCAAAGCCAAATGACTACATGCGATAATAAATACCGCTTTTAAAGACGGCTATTCTCTACCTCACGGCAATTTTCACAGCGATTGGCATCGGGACGATAATCCACTCAGCCATAATTGTCGCAGAAGAAGAGTGAATGGGATAACTGCTGGTGCATTTACCACTCCTGCTTCCACCCTCCTCGGTCTTGTTGTATGGAAAAGAAGAGCCTACGTCCAGACTGCATCCCTTCTACTTAACACATGCACTGCAATCTTGGCGATGGGAGACGTGTTCTATTGCATGGATTATAGAAACATCTAGTCGACATTCATTGCCACCTTGACGATGTTAAACATTGTTGCTCCGGCTGCCATCTGCCTCTTTGATTGCGCCAGCTATAAGCAAAAATTCATACCACCTCTCGAGAAATCTAGGCACACGCTCTACCAAATCATACCCACAACCCATTTCGTGTGCTTGGGTTGTTGTTATGCCTTATCTTTGGCTCTGCATTCAAGCTTTTTTATGAAGCGATTAAATAAATTTTGACATTTGCCTCTGAAATCTGCCTTTTCGGGTTCAATAGTTCTTATTATTTCGATTTATCAATCACAGGCGATCCTAGATATTTAGAGGACGGAGCACTTTAACAACCCCTTGGGATCTACGATAACACCTCTAAAATGCAGCAGAGAAGACGCCTTCGTAAATAGCATAGCAAGGACCCGGACGGCTTAATACATGAATGCTCCATTCTGGTACTAAGATAGTGTTCAAATCACGGAGGCGGAGAAGGCAGCTTGATTAAATGGCTTGGGTCAGCTGGGGAATTGCCACTTAGAGGTTGTCCAAGGTGGGTAGCTATATTGTCGGACTGATGCATTGTTCCTCTGGCATACGTTGGCCTTGACTGATTGTGGGCCACAGAAGTCCTCACTTAACCTCATCCAACATCACGTCACTCCAGGCGGCCAGCAGCGAGAACGAGAAGGCTTCGTTGCAAAACAGTTTTGTTGGGCCTATGGCTGAGAAAGACTCGATTTCCTCGCTTCTGTGTTCTTCTGATAAAGTGGTAAATCACATTTCATTTCCTCTTTTGAGGAGCACAACTGCAAGTGGAACACACAATTCCTAGATAGTGGTGGTCGGGATTAGTCTAGCATCTAGATCAGTTTGTGCCTATTATTGCTAATGTATCGTCCTTTCCTCTGGAAATGGTCACATTTTCCAGTTCTAGCATAGCAAACAATTAAATTATCTTTTGTAAAAAAGCTCCAAGCTTTAAAGACTGCCCATCTTCTTTTGTCAACTTACACTCTATCAGTCCATTTTGAAGCCGGTTGACATAAAAATGCGTCAAGGGATCGATATTTATTCTTAACAACCTTTGGCCGTCACATATATGTAACAGTTGTTGGCCTATGTCCTAATCAAGTTATTATGGGGAAAGAACTAACCATTCAGGATAATGCTAGATTCTGCCATCGGTACATGTCTACCCTAATTGAAACAAATTTCCTTTTCTCGGTCATCTTTATGACCAAATTTGTATTAATAGTTGAGCAGCGAAGACGATCTAGTTCAAACCCATGGAATGATGTAGACTTCGGTAAAACAGAGGAGCAACGATACCACTGTCGTGGAGACCACTGGAGACACGGTAGATTTTTGCATGCTTCCATCCAATGTCGCACGTACCTGTCCAATGAAGTGACATTTGAATTAATGGCCTCTGTTGATGTGTTAAGAGGTTGCCTTGCCGTTTATGTGCTATTGAAGTACATCGACGCACCATATTAATCATTCAGGAGAAGCTTGCCGACTTTCGCAAGATTGTTTGGGACTAAAATACAAAAAGAGGTTTCAATAGAATCCTGAAGAACACCAAAATGCTGATGCTGGTTGGTGACCCTGCAGCGATCTTCAAGCATCTCCACAGACCTAATAATCAATGCGACGTATGCGTCAGGAAGGGAAAGGATGATATGCGATTGGTTTTTGAAATGCGTGTCTCTAGGGGCTGAAGTAGCAATTGTTGGTAGCACGAAACAAAGAAACGAGAGTGGAGCCTCGTGATGCATGACGCCTACAAGCGGTGGGGTCCATGTTCTACGACGCAAAATGGAGAGGCGGAGAGTAGATCGTGCCATGTTGTTGTCAGCAGCGCTCATCCCAGTCCTTGTCGACTACCGTGGGTATGGATGCAGCAAAAGCAGACCCATTAGCAAGCTAATGCAGTTTTCAGGCGGAGGAGTAAGCGTTTTTGTAATTGCCGCCTGTTGCCCACCAAATGACCACCGACAGCCAATTGCTGACTATAGCTAGGTGAAAACACCTTCGCTATATCAAACTGTCATCCATCTTTCCGTTTTGGTAAAGAGAAAGAGTAAGTGCTTCATTTGCTGTGAAAACCTTAGTGCTGTGGCGAGATTGCTATTGATGGGCAGCGAGGAATGGTACCACTCTAACAGATTGTTTATCTTCTCCCATCATTCATACAATCGTGTTATCGTATACAGCGGCGTTCTTTCATGCATGACAGGCCTGTCATCTTTCCACCGTATCCAACTCAATAATTTGCTTTCTTATCTGCCTGGGTTTGTGAGTAGATGTAAGCTGTGAAAAGTGTTTTGGGGGCTAATAAATCGGAGCAATTTTCAGAACAAGAGGCAGGTCTCGTGTCACTCCTGCTCTCACTCCACTACTTCCATTGTCCCATTCCAGCACATCTAATCCCAATTCAACTTTCCTCATCCCATCTCATCGTCTTAATCCAACTGATAACTAAAGCCAAGTCGCTTCGATTCGACCTTTTGCCATTTCCACTGAACAAGGTGATTTCCACCATTTCGTGTTGCATCAAGAAAAAGCAGCCGCAATCATATTGATATTGGGGTAAGAAAAGGACAACATCTCCCTTCCATCCACACTCTCGGAGCACGCAGAGTCATTTGATTTCAAAGTGATGCTTAGCTCTCGAGTACAGTTAATGATAGGGCTATTTTGGACAGCTAATGAGGTGTTTCATTTTCGGTTCTTCAAAGACGTTGCCTTCTACATTGGGGATCATTTCTTGCCTTCCACTTTCTCCTCTTCCTTGCATTTTATCACCTTCCACCTGTAGACCTGTGACAATTATCCGCCTGATAGAAGCCATTATCTCACTTTTTGCCTCTCAATCTGATGATAATGGAAATGCATTCGTCTATAGTGTTCCGTAATAACTAACAGTAGCACCCTGCCAATGTTTCTCTGCACCGCCTCTGCCCCTTAGGCTTGGGAAGGGATTTGCCTGACACTCAAAATAACTGTTTAATCGGCCTTCTCCAGAAGTGTGGTCAAATACTATCTGCTAGACAGCATAAGTCACCGTTTGATCCACCTCTAATCCAATGAACTGTGGAACCGACCCAGTGATACTCACCCAATAATGCAACCAGTGTTTTTTTTTGGTGACTTATCATTTCCTGCCCGCTACCAGTATTTAAGACAGAAAAAAATTGAAGAAAGTATGGTTTATTGGTGCGGATAACTTAACTAATGACTTGATTTTTTATCACCAATGATGAGGTCGAACAGGAGAATAGCCGCCAACGCGACGGAGAGAGACATTGCAATGGTAGCAATGAACGGTGACCAGAGTCCTCTTTTATTTAAGTAGTAGAACACTCCAGCGATGGCTAGGATTGCAGCAGCAGTGGCAACAGCAGCAGAAGTAATCTCGCTCCATTCAGCTCCTGTAACCATCAGGACAATGAGGAAGATGCCTGCGAGGAGGACGAGAAAAGCCGCGGTGAGGAGGAGGGCACCGGTTACTGCGTTTACGTTGCTTCTGAGGCAGTTAGATCCCAGTATGCTTCCTCCACATGCCCAATCAGTGTACCCTATTGCCACAAAAAAGAGGAGAGCTGCCACAAAAGCGACGAAAATGTGACCAATTCTCTGATCCATTTCTTGTCACTTGCTGTCACCTGCTAGACACAACTTCGTAAATATGTCAACAGGGCACAACGCATTCATTTTATTGAGGCAAGGTATCACCTGTCTCCTCTTTTATTGGTTTAGTAAGGGGCATCAGTGTCGATGTTAACTTAACGCATTACTCAGAGCCATTAAAAAGCCAGGTGATGTTGTTGTCTGACAGTGCTGATGGTGATGGGTAGGTGAGTCCTTAAAAGGCAAATAACGAGGAGGACGGTACCTATCGTCCCTTCCCCCTACCTCATTTTGGGCAACTCCTTCCTTTCGATGACTTTGCCGAACCTACCAATTGTCACTTCTTAATTTGTCGCACGTCAAAAGCCTTCTCATTGCCTGATTTTTGCTATTGTAATACACAGGGAGGATTTTGTTTGCCCCTCCACTTCATATTAACTGCCTATGGATGTCGAATACCTACTGAATTTTTTATCCTCGCTCTTTCTGGCGCACCAATCGGCTTTGTTTTTCACGAAGGAATGGGATTTAGTCTCATGACATGAGATAGTGGTGTTTCGGCCCTACAGGGTCAATGGCCTGCCGTATGAATGCATGAAAGGTGAGTGGACTGTCATGTTGTTGCAGCAGTGTTTATTCCAGTCCTCATCAACTACTGTGAGCATGCAGGCAGAGACAGTATTTAGCATTTACGATACCGCCATCAGTTGCCTTTTAAATGACTACTGACAGTCAACAGCTAACTGCTACCAGTGGGCCTATCCTTAACTCATCTAATTGATGTGAAGAGAAGGTGTTTCATTTGCTCTAAAATGCCAGAGAACGGTGACGGATGTGCTAGCAACGGGTGGTAGGGAGGAACACTTCTTGATCAGACTGAGTTGTTAGCCTCGATCAACTCCTACAGGCTCAGATTGGCAAGTATTTATTTTGTGGATGTTTTTGGTGCCAGAAAAGCATTGGGTTCCTCATCCTGCACCTCGACTTTCAATTTAATGTGCTTCAATGAATGGTTTCAATCCACCTCATCTTATCACGCTTCGAACTACCTTGCCTCATTATCTCATTCTCACCGATGGATGATTGAAGGAGGTTAAATTCATCCTCGGGCGCAGTGAGATCATTGCATGAAGAAAGTGTCTTAGTAGATGTGGGTTCTTTGTGGGTAATGTAGGATGGATGAGGACAGAAAGCTTCTCAGAGTGTTTGTCTCTGCAGCTGCTGTGAAGGTGGGGTCTGCGGAAGCCGAGGCGAAGGATAGCTCTAAATGTGGTTATGTGATTGTACGGATTGAAGATAAGTTAGCAACCACTACTTAGGCAAGCATCATCGGGGTGCTGTGAGGGCTAGGGCTGACCTCTTTACCTGAATTCCTCATTTCCATCAAAATCTGCAACATGAGGTCTTGCTTTGTACTCTATGAATGGAGTCCTCTTCACTCCGATTCTTCCCTTGTTGGCGTTTCATTTGGTTTCCTGGGATAAAGGCATTCATATATCCTCAAGTTGCATCTATTAGAGATCGTCGCAACAACTTTAATCAGGAGGTGATTAAAAAACTTCTCAAATACACTTTAACCATATTCAGCCTAATTAGGATGTTATAAGGTAAGGTGACATTTCCGTGGTGACGAATGACTTGATCATTTGCTTGTCCTGCAAAGTTAAAGGTCATTTCTCATGATTAATCAGACAACCAATCAATCAGTTGACAAATACTGTGGATTTAAAGATTTGGTTTCGTATGACTCGTGAAAGAAGTAGGGTAGCTGATGACTGTGAATATCACCCATTTGAGCAGTTGCTTGCATTACTTGCATTCCCAATTGGAATGTTTCATCCCTTATCATGATGTGCACTGGGCTCTTAGTAGACGCACAGAACTACGACGGATAGAGATGGAGGGAATGGCTGCCACCATCACGACCTCACTCCAGGCCTTCTTTAGCGTTTGGCGAGAAGCATCAGTTTGCAATGCAGGTCCATTCAACTGTCATTCCTGAAACCGATGAACCGAGAAGATGAAAGGTAGTAGAGTAGGCAATGGAGAAATCCTTGTCGACAAATTGACGCACATCCACCTTTGCTTCATAAAAGGTTTAATTCTAGTTCGGCTTCACCAAGTGCCATTAGTCATCTGAAATGAACTTTGGACGTCGATATGAGGTCAGTCATGGTTGAGGGTGCAGAGGCAGCTTAGGAATTTAGAAATTTCTTAAGGGCAAGGTGACCGCAGCTTCTGACGCCTTATCTCTGGCGACCGGTATTGCCGTCTTCCTTGATTTTATCTCCCCAATCCTTGTTGTGAATAAGACAACCGCTAGGATTGGTATTGCCATCATTGTGCCCGTGGAGTGGCTAGAGTGTTCTTCTACTTGAATAGCAAAAATACCTGGTCATTCATCATCGCCACAATTGCATTGCCTTAACGTGCCTCGAGCTGTCCTTCTCAGCTTTGGGCACATTGACTACCATGTGTAGAGGAGATGGCTACCACTTTGAACCTCAGGTTGCGTGTCCTACCAAATGGCTGAATCTTGATACTTGCCTCCAAGATCTGCTCTTTGGGTTTGGTGTTCCTTATGGGTAAGTGTCCTGGTGTTCCTTCTCACTTTGAGTCATGACATAATTCAGTGCTTTGAAATCCTTCAGCTGGGATAGTAGAAGTCGCTACCCTAAGTGATGTAAAGGAAAACTAGATAAATAAGTGCATGAAAGGTTCATCCCAACACCATGACGGTCGTCGAATCATAGAGATGGACAAGTGTCACGAATTGACCTCAGCCACTGCACAGTTGGACGGTCTGATCGATGCCAACTGTTTACATCGTGTTCCTTATCCACTAACCTTGACCGATGGAGGGTTCCAAGTGTCCCTGCCTCACCTCATGCCATCTCACCTCGTTCCGCATCTCCTCATTTGAGGTATCCCGATTCGGCCTAGCTGTAGACATAGCTCTGTGTTCTTCAACTAGTTTGGTAAAGCCCAATCTACCTTTTCATTTTGATTCGTCCAACTTTGAAGCCAAAACAGTTTTAAAGGATTTTGGTGGCCAAATTTCTCGCTACAATGTTACAATGAGGCATATCCCACTAGCAGTGGGATGTCTTACCGTTCTAGCATGACACGGTTTCAGCTTTAAATTATTCTAATAACTGCTTGCATTTAAAAGTGGTCAACTGAAATTCACGGACTGAAACGGAGCAAACCCATGCCTTTTGCCCTGGTTTGCACTAGGCCAGTCTTCTTACGAACCGATTCGACAGATTTGCCTATCAAGACTTGAGCACGAAAACCGGTATTGGCAGCTCAGACTGCACGACGAATCACAAGATGTCACATGTATTCGACACGTCCACTGGCGCACATTATTAATCCAACTGACTGAATGACCATCTTTGCAACATTGTTAGTAAAAATTGGTTTCCCTGAAGAGCACGGAGAGTGAATACTCAATTTGGAGGAAAGGCAAGCATTAGACACGGAGCATTTTCAACTAGAGGAATGGTGTAGACTTCGGTGTACGTGTGCGTGGTATCGTTGCCTACCGACCTACCCAGAGTGTTGGATTCCACACCGCGCCGAAGGTGGAGAGGGTTCCATCCGATACCTCACATATTTGTCTCTCTGAGTGAGCCTGAGATGATGGGCCTCAATGATTGAGCTGAGAGTGTGTGTTAGCGTTACCACACTATACCATTATCAATCCATCAAATCAGGAGGAGCTCATAGGTGTGCGATGTGGCAGGTTGTTATAAAAATGCTTGGCAAAAGGGCTGTAGGAGATGTTACAACTGAGCGTCCGGAAACAACAGAATACCATTGTTGATTGGTGAGGTTAAACCTACCTATAAGTCTCACTATTGGCCTTGTATAATTCGCGATGCATGTACTGAGAAGGATGATGGTTAGTTGGATATCAATTTGGTTGTCATGAGAGTAGAATCATGAGAGACCGTTATGGAACTGACACTCTCTCCTTCCAGTATATCATCTCCTGTCTGTGGATCTTGGGCAATCAATCACTTAGCGGAATTCAACACCTCGACCTTCATCTGCCAATCTAATTTCTACATTCCCATCTACACTGCAACTTCCATGCTGTGAATTGTGTTGCTTTTCCTCTTTGGTGGGCTAATGTACAACTAGGATCTCGTTACTCATTTTTTTATTCTCTCCCATAGCTCCTCTAAGCGTTCGGCAATAATGGAGAGCAGGCTGTCACGATGCCTCTCAATAATTTCCACGAGGCGTTTCTACGCCTTTGAAAGGGAGAGATGGTGGGGAGGAAAACGTAAAATTTATTCATTTAACAGACATGATTAAATTGCCCTTTATGAAAGGTAATCACTCAACCGACTTTCTGTGGAGACATGAGCTCATCAATTTTGACAAAGCCGATACTACCCCTTTGGACTGAAGTAACGACTAGGTTCCCGTAATGCGCTAATGCAATCGGTGACTTGGTCTACCTATCACCTCTACCCTAGTGATCACCTTCAGAACAAAAAGAAACGTAAAGAATGGAGAAATTAGATATACTGAAAGATTAGAAAATGGGAATGTTGAAAGGTGTGAGGAGTTGATCTACCCACTGCCAGTGATGAGATCGAACAGAAGAATAGCCGCCAACGCCACAGACAGCGACATGGCGATGGTGGCAATGAAGGGTGACCAAATTTTCACGTGATCCAGGTAGTAGAAGACTCCGGCGATTGCCAGAATTGCGGCCACGGTAGCAATGACAGCAGAGGCTATCTCACTCCAACTAGTCCCTGTGACCACGAGCACGATGAGGAAGATACCCGCGATGAGGATGAGCAGACCAGCGGTGAGGAGGAGGGCACCGGTGGTTTCATTCACCTTGAATTTGATACAGTGCGGTCCGAGAATGCTTTTTCCACATGCCCATCCACTGTAGCCGATCGCCACGAAGAAGAGGAGAGCTGCTAACAGCGCAATGATAATGTAGGCGATTCGGCGATCCATTTCTTGTCGCCTGATAGGCACAACTTCGTGCGTCGGTCAACAGTCCTTTCTGTATTTGCTTTATAATGGCAAGACATCACCTCACTCAACTTTTGTTGGCCTAGGGAAAACCTGCTTCAATGCTCACGTAAGTAACGGCAATATTCTCAAGAAATTACGAAATTTCCCGAATTTCATTTAACATTTACTGCTCCCATGGTTTAGTGTAGCATTACTCACAGCTATTACTCGGCCCACTTGATGTTGCTGTCTTTCATAGTTGGCCTTGAATATGGCAGCATTGATACGGATGTCTTCGATTTTGTTTGTGGTGGGCTTCCAAATATACTACGCCTAGATATCGTTACAAAGGGCTATTTCTTCCTTACAATGGTATCATCGGCCCTTCCGACCGTCACTTTTCCACCTGTCAATCGTCATGAGTCCGCTCAATGTTTCACCTTTGCTGCTGTGACCCACATTTTGGGGATTTGTTTCCTTTTCTACTAAATTGCGATACGGGATAAGACAGAATGAAGGAAAGAGAAGGGAGAGAGCGAACCCATTCAAAGTTGTTTTAACATTATAAAGGCTGCCCATATTTGTGGTGACAAAACTCCGTTTGGCTGTCAAATACCAACCGATGGCAATACTTTGCGATCCCCTGGTTGTTTGCTTAATTTTTCGCTGTATTTGTTTAGTTGATACGCATTTTTATGTAAACAAAGGTCTTTTAATGTTATCGCTGCCACTGGGTCACATCCTAGACAAACTATAATGAAAGATGGACGGAGTTGGTTGGTGGACACTGAATCTTACTACTAGTGAAGCACATAAGTAGTGCGGAGTTAGTTGTCTCCCCTCATAGTACAGTAAATTGCCACATTATTTTGAATCTCGGCATCCTGTCCTCAAGCAGATGAAACAGTGAGTTTCGAACCCGGGAAGCTGCGATGACTTGGATAGGGCAGAGGGATAATGCTGATACAGTCATGGAGACCACTGGAGTCGCGAAGCATATGTGCGTGGCATCAGTGCGCCCCACCTGCATGATGTCTTGGAAGTCACACCACAAGGGGATAGTGTTCCACCTCACACCTCGCTCACTTTTTCGCTAGAAGAACGTTGATAGGAACAGTCTCGTTGAATAGGTTGGGAGGGTGCCTTAACATTTGTTAACTATTTAAATACATCAGCATACTGTGTAGGAAGTGTCACATTTCCACAAGAACGTTTGAAAAATGAAACACTAGAAGAGAAATCCGTGGAACCCTGCAGAACAGTGAAGTGCTAATTTTGATAGGTGAGAATGTGTCCATCTTCAAGCAGCACCATTAATCTGGTATTAGTGTAGGTTTTGGGAAGTGGAAGGAAGGTGGGTGCTAGGCCACTGAATTAAGTGCTTCTGGGTGGATTAAGGGGCAGTTTTGGTGGCACGTAACAAAGGGATATGAATGGATTGTCGTGATGTCTAGCGACTCAAAATGGTGGGAAGATATGAGACTGCTGTGTTTCAGTTCCTTAGGAGCCATCGCTCATGTCCCCTAGTTAACTAAAGTTCTGTAAAGACCTAGCTATATTCATGCTAATAATCTCCGCATTTAGTAGCCAATCCCATCGCTAACTAACCAAGATGTAGAACCAATTGAATGACTTCGTCAACTTGTCGCTCCTTGCCCCGCAATTAGGGTTTAGGAAAGAAAACATGGAAAGAATGTATGATTTATTTATGCAGAAAGCTTAATTTGTAATTTAATTTAGATACCTTCAGTGATAAGATCGAGCAGAAGTATGGCCGCCAAAGCCACGGATAGAGACATGGCAATGGTGGCAATAAAGGGAGACCAAAATTTTCTATGGTCTAAGTAGTAGAAGACCCCAGCGATTGCCAGAATTGCAGCGACGGTAGCAATGACAGCAGAGGCTATCTCGCTCCAGTCATATTCTGTGACCACAAGGACGATGAGAAAGATGCCCGCGATGAGGATGAGAAAAGCAGCGGTGAGAAGGAGGGCACCGGTCACTTCATTCACTTTATTTTTTATGCAGCTGGAACCGAGAATGCTACCTCCACATCCCCATCCATTGTACCCGATCGCCAAAAAGAAGAGCAGAGCTGCCACAAAAGCGATTAAAATGTAGGAGATTCTGCGATCCATTTCTTGTCACCTAGTAAGCACAACTTCCGTACGTCTGTCAGCATGTCTTAATGTCTTCTTTTTATACAGGCAAGGCATCACCAGACTCCGTTTTTATTGGTTTGAAAGGTACCTTCTTTGAGGCGCACCAAATTTGAGACAATTTTCCCTTGTAACCGGAATTTCACTTAACTTTTACCAGTCCCATGGTTAAGCGTAGCATTACTCACAGCTACCGATTGGCTCACGTGATATTATTGTCATTTAAAGTTGATCTTGAATCTGACAACACTGATTATGAATGCCATCAACTTGTTGGTGGTGGGGCATCCAGACATTATCTAACCCGTAACCCCATCGACCTTTCCGATTTTCGCTTTCTAACCCGTCAACGATTGTGAATCCTTGCTACGGAGGCCTATATGAGGAGGTTTTTTTTCTCAACTCCATTAAATGGCGACGTGAAAGGCGACAGAGAGTGAGAGTGGCTGTTAAATACCAACCGGTTTCCAGAGCCCCTAATTTCCAACACACCAGTCGTTTGTATTGCTTTTCATGAATTTTTGTTTTATTAGTACGTGTTTCTATGCTAACAAGGGCCAAACCCCAAACAAAATGCACTGAAAAGGACCACCATCAGTGAGGCGCTTAAGTTATTGCCCTGCAGAATGCAATGACTACATTATTTGGATTCCCACCATCCCCTCCTCAAACATCCCCATGACTTTATTTTACTAATAATTAAGAGGTAAAAACGGAACACTTCCTACCGGGAATTGATGTGGACTTCTAAAGGACAGAGATGTGAAGCTGCCACAGTTTCGGAGCTCACCAAGGGCACCGAGGACATGTGCATGGCATCACTGCTTCCTGCCCTGCCCGGTGCATTGTAGGTCACTTCGATGCGTCCCATACTTTATGTACTTGTCTGTTAACATTTAGCACAGTTCTAAAGTGTACCATCGCACCACACTGAGCATTCTATAGAAACTCATTGCTGAGTGAAGTGCAAGATTTGCTTAGAATTGTTTGAGATCGAGGCACAAGTAGGGAAGCCCGTGAGACCTTGCAACTCAGAAAAACTCGAATTTTCATTGGTGGGCCTGTGACTCCTCTCAAGCGTCTACACTGATCAAATATGAGGCTTGATGTATGTCTCTAGGTGATAAAGAAGCATTTTTGGCGGCATGACACAAGGGAATGGGAGCGGAGTCTCGTGATGTCCGGCGACTAATTATGGCGGGAAGATATGAGACCGAGGTGTTTGAGCTTTCAAAGCCCACGGTGGGGATGCATGGAAGGTAGGTGGACCGTGTCATGCTCTTATCAACTGTGCTCATTTCTTTCCCACTTTAAAATTCAGATTCATGGCTTCCATTAATCCCACGTTTTGTGGAGGCGTAAGTACAGCCAGCGCCATAACTAACCAATTGGGATGTAGAACCAGCTAGATGACTCTCAGTCGCTGAGGCAACTAGTGATGTTGACGTCTTAAATTACTAACTACCACCATATTTTACTTAATATGCTGAAATATACCCAAAATTCACTTAGTTTAAACCATTCCCATGATCAACTGTCGCGTTACTCACCTACCAATCAACCCACACAATGCTGTTGTCATTTTAAAGTTGGCTTTGATTCTGGCAGCAATGATGTCGATGTAATCAGGTTAATTGTGATGAATCACTCAAAGGCACCAACTAAAGGGATCAACATTTAGAGCGAAATGAGGAGGAGGAGGAGGAGGATAGTATTTACCTCTCACTCTTACCACGCTATATTTCTTACAACTTATTAGCTGCAATGGTGTCGGTGGATGTCATAGTTGTCATCTTTTAAGCTTGACAATCGTCATAAATATTTTCACTGCCCGGACTTTGATGCTGTGAACTATAAAACGGATTTTGTTTTGCCTTCATAGGAGCCGCTCATCCATGTTACAACAAAGGTTGAAGTAATTGTCAAGTACCATCCCTGTTTCCGGTCGCCACGCTTTTCGATGTACCAGCAGATTGCTTCAATTCTATTGTACTTTGCTTTGTCAGTGCGTAAATCAATGCAGATAAGGGCCTCTTTTGTTCAGCTACCGCTATTAGGCCATGGTCTAATCAAAATAGGAATGAAAATTCAACCGGAAAGGAATCCATTTGTTAAAGCCACCAGTGAATTAAATAAGTAGTTGAAAGCGCTATTTCTTCAGCTGAATAGGTCAATGAGTAGTTTATTTAGGGACTCAACTCTTGGCTCCTAAATCGTTCCCATGACCCAATTTTTGCTACCAACCAGCGAGGAAATGATGCGTTTCGATCCGACAGGGCATTTTGGAAGGGCACGAAGACAGCGGTACCGTAGTTACGACGTCCACAGGGGAGCCTGGGGCACATATGCATGGTATCGCTGTATCCTTGACATGCCACGAGAGGAGAGTGTTTCATCCCAAACACCATTTGTTTGCCCCCTGGAGTGACCTTGAGTTTAAGAGATTCATTAGCATTAAATTATTATCAAAGTACATACTGGGAAGCTCATCAGTGTATGAAGTGTCAGGTTTACATCAGAGAGTATGGGAATAAGACACAAGGAGAAACCGCCATAAAACCCTGTAGAAAAGCAGAATATTAATTTTGATTGGTTTTTTTATGTGGGAGGTGATGAGTCGAGTGCTTCCAGGCGGATGAAGGAAGCACGTGGTAGTGGCATGACATAAAGGAATGCGAGTGAATTCTCCTGATGCCTGTCGATTGTGGGTGGTGAGAAGACACGATCCATGTTTTCCAGTGGAAAATGTATGCAAAGAGAGTGGACTGCGTCACACTCCTGTCAGTGTTCCTCATCTCAGTCCCCATCACCTACTACGGGCATGGATGCGGAGACAGTAAAATTGGTTGCAAGCTTATGAAGGTGTTAGTGTGGAAGAGTGAACATTTCTGTGGTTGTTGTATGTTTCTGACGGCTGACTACTAACAGTCAACTGATGACTGCTGCTAACCGACTAGCCTTCAATCGTCTTCTTTTAGTTAAGATGAAGAGAGCACTACATGACTGTGAAGAATGTACTACTGACAGTTAATAGTGAGTAGTAGCGATTTGCCATTTAAATAGCTAGTCTTCCGCCATTAATACAGTCGAATTGTCACATACCATAATAGTCTTTGATGTATGGCAGGACTGTCACCTTCTTATCACATCAAGCTCACGTAAGTTTTTATTTACTATCTATGTAAGTAAGGTAGGCGAGTAGGTATTGAGGTGGACAGGTAGGTAACACCTGAAGAGATGTTTTGGGGCCAATAAATCTGGGCACTTGTCAAATTATCAGGAGGTTTAGCCCAGCCCTTGACATCCATTTCAATTCTTTTCTCTCAAGCACTTCACACGACTCCATCTCATTTGAACCCAGAGCATAGTTGTTTTCGCACTTTAATTTCGAGGTGATCACACACTTGGAGCAATCCCAGTCTCATGATGGTGGAGCGATGCGTGGCTCTTCGACAGGGCCTGCGAACAAATTGTTTTTGGACAGTCGAAGAACTGTTTTTGTTTCCGCAAAGGAGTTGCCTTCCAAACTGGGGATAACTTTTCCTCCTTCTTGCAGAACATTATCTTCCGTATGTGGGTTTGTGACAAGCATTCGTCTGGTTGGAGCATCACCTTGCTTCTCACCTCCCCATCTGATATGGACGGCAAACAAATTGGCTTACAGTGCATCTTCAGCACTGCAAAATGTTATGCCAAGCCCTTTTATGGGCACATTTAAGGTTAAAATCTTGTTCCTCATCCTTGAAGCTCCGCTTTTCGACATTCTATGTGTGTTGATCTGCCACCACGGACACAAACCTCTCTTAATTGTAGTTCAATGCTTTCTAGGAGTTGCTTCAATCCTTTGAATGGAAAAAGGAGAAGAAATTGAGAAATTTAAGCTTTAATTGTAAGTAAAATGTGTTTGAAGTACCTGTCAATCATGGCACCTGCTTAACCAATTTTCTGTGGACATTCTTCCCGTCTCCGCATCTAACAGCCAATACAGCACAAACCTTTTTCAGATGTAGAACCGGTTCCGTAAAGCCCGACCACTTGTAATGCGAGTGCCTTTCACTACCCACTATCTATTGCCTTTTAACCGCTTTCGGGTGAAAGGAAATGCAAAAAAAAAAATGCATGATTTATTTATGCAGATAGCTTTACTGATGAGGATGTTGAAAAATGTGAGGAGTTGATCTACCCACTGCCAGTGATGAGATCGAACAGAAGAATAGCCGCCAATGCCACAGACAGTGACATGGCGATGGTGGCAATGAAGGGTGACCAAATTTTCACGTGATCCAGGTAGTAGAAGACTCCGGCGATTGCCAGAATTGCGGCCACGGTAGCAATGACAGCAGAGGCTATCTCACTCCAACTGGTCCCTGTGACCACGAGCACGATGAGGAAGATACCCGCGATGAGGATGAGCAGACCAGCANTTACTGATGAGGATGTTGAAAAATGTGAGGAGTTGATCTACCCACTGCCAGTGATGAGATCGAACAGAAGAATAGCCGCCAATGCCACAGACAGTGACATGGCGATGGTGGCAATGAAGGGTGACCAAATTTTCATGTGATCCAGGTAGTAGAAGACTCCGGCGATTGCCAGAATTGCGGCCACGGTAGCAATGACAGCAGAGGCTATCTCACTCCAACTGGTCCCTGTGACCACGAGCACGATGAGGAAGATACCCGCGATGAGGATGAGCAGACCAGCAGTGAGGAGGAGGGCACCGGTGGTTTCATTCACCTTGAATTTGATACAGTGCGGTCCGAGAATGCTTTCTCCACATGCCCATCCACTGTAGCCGATCGCCACGAAGAAGAGGAGAGCTGCTAACAGCGCAATGATAATGTAGGCGATTCGGCGATCCATTTCTTGTCACCCGGTGTCACCTTGTAGACTCAGCTCTGTTGATATGCCATTGAGCCTCTTTGCTTACCTTTTATAGGAGCAAGGCACCACCTGACTCCGTTTTTATTGGTCTATTGGGAAAGGGGTTACCTGCGCTACAGAGCATCAAATTAGCTTTAATTTTGTCTCGTAGCATTGCACATAGGCCCATAATTAACTTAACGTTTATCATTCTTCTGTTTAATTGTGGCATCACTCACGACTATCAATCAGCTCACGTGATGTTGTTTACAGTCAAAGTTGGTCTTACAAGTGACAGTTTTAATGTTGATTCCTTCAGGTTGTTGGTATTGAGACATCCAAAACCACCGACCAGAAACTCTCTCGCTCGAGAATAGAGAGCTTATCCGTCTCTCTCTCTCTCTTTCTCTCGTTTTACCTACTTTGGCGCAACCTCTTCCTTTCAATATTCACTGGTTAAATTTTGACCGTCATTTGTCCTCCTACCCCTCGAATTCTGCTACTTTAAAGTACATCAAGAAGTTTGTTTGCTCTATCCACTCTAGTACGGCATGAGGTGGGACACAGGACATATCCCTACTCATTTCCTTCCACTTCATTGAATTTGCCCATATCTGCAATCACGAAGCTCTAAGTGGCTGTCAAGTACTAGTTGAGATTACAATGCCTAGACTACGACCCATCACTCGGTTGTGCTGTTTTCCTTATGGTTTTGTCATTTTGTTAGTGTGTAGTTCTATGCGATAAAGCCCTCATGTCTTATATCAATTCTCTCAACCCCTATCCCAACAAAATTGTGCCGAGTAAAGAACCAACCAGACAGGGTGACACTTGATCGTGCTTCCGCTGAGGTGATTAGTGGTACAGAGTGAGCTGTTTCCCTCACCAAGGGGTCTGCACATGTGTGTTTGGCATCGCTTCCTGGTGGATTAGAATCTACGTAACGAGAGGAGAAAGTTTAATTCCATGCTTTGTTTACTTCTCTTGGAGTGACCTTGAGGTAAATGACTGCAGTGCATGAGTTAGGAGAACGTGTTGGGAGTGGCGTACTGATAAGGTGCATCATCACGCTTCGAAAAACTCCTTGTTGTGTGAAGTTTTAGATTTTTATCAGAATATTTGAGAATGAGGCACAAAGTGGATGCGTTATGAAACCTTGCAGAAAAGCAGAATGTCAATTTTGATTAATAGGCCTGTGACTAACTTTAAACACCAGAGTTGAGTTTGTGTGGGCGTTAATGCGCTGAATACTCCCAGACGGATGATGAAGCACGTGTTAGTGGCGTGACATAAAGGAATGCGATTAAAGTCTCCTAATATCTGGCAAATGCATGTGGTGAGGCTGTGGTGCTTCAACCCTCCACACTCTATGTTTTCCAATGGGAATGCACGGAAGGAGAGTAGACTGTGTCATGCTCTTGTCAGTATCCCTCAGTTCAGCCTCTATCATCTACTCTGGAGATAAATCCTGCCACAGTGGATTTGCCAGTAGGTCTATGCAGACATTTACTCAGTCTAGTGATCATTACTGTGGTCTTGGCCTGTAGCTTGACGACTGACTACTGATCGTTCTTTCATCTCTACCGGGCCCAGTTGCCATCCATATTCTCCTTTTGTTTAAGGCTGATTAAATGTGTTCTATTTCTCATTGGCATTGTTGTACCGTGCCGGATGTGCTAGTGGTAGGGTGGTAGTGAGTGGTACCACTCTTGCAGATCAAGTGGATTGTCCTCCACCATTAAAATAATCTCAATATCACATGCTATGGAACTCTTTGGTGTATGCCAGGGCTATCACCCTCCCAATGCACCGAACCCACAATTGCTTGATTAACTAGCTGAATAAGCAATTTAGAATGTGCGCAGGTAGAAAGGTAAGTAGTTTGGTACATACCTACGGAGGCGTTTCGGAGGCCCATAAATCGAAGGAAATGTCAGTGCGGCTAAGAACTCTCTCTATCACCCTTGCCCACTACCTCAACAACACATCTCATCTAAACATCTAGATCTGATTGATAACCAACTTGAAGTTACTTTTTTTCAAAATTAAGCTATTTCCCCAAAACGGAGTGGTTGGGGAAGAAGCAGTCGAGATCGTTCTGATCTTGAGGTGAGAAAATAAAGCTAAACCCCTTCAGAACCCAACCGCCCACACACATGGAGCACGCATAGTGATGCGTGATTCCTTAGCATGACTAGTAACTAGATCGATTCGGGATGGATAACGAAGTACCCTTTTGGTCCATCAATGGCGATATCTTCTAAGGTAGTGGGCATTTCTAATCCTCCTTCTTATAGGCAGTCATCTTCCATTTATAGGTATTTTATGATTATTCGTCTAACGGGATCCGTTACCTCACCCTTTACCTCTTCACTCGACGTGGAAGGCAGACCGAATGTTGCATCATCCCTTATAGCCCGCCTTCCACATTGTAAAATATTATGCAACTCCATTTTGCGACACTCACTTGTTTGCTGCATTTTTTTTGCTTTGTTGTGTTAGCTGCTCTAATAGTATAATCTCTAATCCCTTGAATATATCCTCTGTCACTGATGGCACCCATTCAACCAACGTCCTGTGGAAATGAAGGCACAGGCATTCGGAGTGTCTTTGCAGTTTAACAGTACCCTTTGGACTGAAGTAGCGACTAGGTGCCTGTAATGCGCTAATGCAATCAGTGACTTGGTCTACCTATCACCTCTGCCCTAGTGATCACCTTCAGAACAAAAAGAAACGTAAAGAATGGAGAAATTAGATATACTGAAAGATTAGGAAATGGAAATGTTGAAAGGTGTGGGGAGTTGATCTACCCACTACCAGTGATGAGATCGAACAGAAGAATAGCCGCCAACGCCACAGACAGCGACATGGCGATGGTGGCAATGAAGGGTGACCAAATTTTCACGTGATCCAGGTAGTAGAAGACTCCGGCGATTGCCAGAATTGCGGCCACGGTAGCAATGACAGCAGAGGCTATCTCACTCCAACTAGTCCCTGTGACCACGAGCACGATGAGGAAGATACCCGCGATGAGGATGAGCAGACCAGCGGTGAGGAGGAGGGCACCGGTCGTTTCATTCACCTTGAATTTGATACAGTGCGGTCCGAGAATGCTTTCTCCACATGCCCATCCACTGTAGCCGATCGCCACGAAGAAGAGGAGAGCTGCTAACAGTGCAATGATAATGTAGACAATTCTGCGATCCATTTCTTGTCACCCGGTGTCACACGTTAGGCATGTCAACAGGGCTCAGTTCTTTCATTTTATAGTGGTAGGGCATCATCTGGCTTTAACTTTATTGGTTTGAAGGGAGAACCTGCGCTATTGCCTATCAATCAGCGTCACTTCTCCATCGAGACTTTTCACATAGGCCTTAGCTCATTAACTTTTACTAATCCTATGGTTAAGTGTGGCAATACTCATGGCTTTCAAGCAACCCACTTTCCATTGTCAGTTAAATTGGACCTTGAATCTGACAGCACTGGTGCTTATGCCTTTCGTTTTTTGAGATCTCTTCAGCCTAGTGAAGAGAATGATTGAGCCTCCATCTCTTGCACCACAACTCTTATCAGGCGCCTTCTGCCTTTTTAATAGCCCAAATGATCCTACCAGTTGTCACTTTCCTTTTAGCCAGCCGTCATAAATCTTCATTCTACCCCTCCTTTACTACAGGGAATTGTATGAAGAAGACGCTCATAGTTGCAGCAACCTAGTTTCGAGTGGCTGCAAAGTGCTAACCGGGCTTTTAGTGCTTACACTCTCCAAACCTCCAGTCAATTGTGTTGTTTAAAATGCTCTTCTGTTTTGTTAGCCTGTGATTCGATCAAAGTGAGGTCGCTTCTCTATCACCATTCATAAAATTTATTTGCGTGGGATTGCCCCACAGAAGCCATCGAAACCAATTGTAGCTAAGACGCGTGATTGATTGTAGGTATAAAACTGAAGGGAGTAATTGCAGTTCCACACGGGGAACTCTCCAAGGTACACTCACACACACATGGATCGTAGGCTGGGTTACGTTTTTGTGGCTCTGGTAGCAGCTATCCTATTCTTTGTGGCAATAGGCTACAACGGCTGGGGATGTGGAGATAGCATTCTCGGACCAAAGTGTATTAACCTGAAGGTGCATGAAATAACCGGTGCTCTCCTCCTCACCGCCGGTCTAATTATCCTCCTAGCTGCCATCTTCCTCATCCTCGTTGTGACTAATGGAAGCAGCTGGACTGAGATTGCCTCTACTGTAACTGCTACCATCGCTTCTATCATAGCCATCGCGGGGGTATTTTACTACTTAAATAGTCGGAACCTCTGGTCCCCATTTATTGCTACCACAGCGATGTCGCTCACCGTCGCGTTGGCAGCCATTCTTCTGTTCGATCTTATCACCTTCTATATGTGAACAGTTGGATCACCTCTTTATAACCTTAATCAAACCCTCACTTCATTTTAGCTCCTTCTAGTGAACTTCCATCTCACCTTTTTTGCACTTCTATGCCCTGTCCCCTTCTCCTGTCCTCTCATCCCCACTTTAGTTAGTCTTCTCATTTGTGAATGATTCGAAACACTTTTGCCACTAATCGAGCTTCCTTGCTTGCAACCAATGGCAATGAATTGTCCTTTCCCTTTGACTCATTCACTGTACCCCCCTTTTGTGTTTCCCAAGAAGCAAAAAAAACATTTTAAGAACCTTTTTTTTCCTCTTCAAATATTTTTAATAGATGGGAGGCGTGAGTAGAGAATGTGTCTCCTTTCTTTCCCTCAGAAATAACCATGTATCGCTGGAAAATGACTAAGGCTAATTCGGAGACTTGCTATTGTCCGAAGAGTAAATTATCCATGAGGTTTTCCATGTAGAGGAAAAATTCATCCTTTTTGGGCCGTCGTTTCCCTCCTCCCTACCTTTTCCTTCCTCCCCTTTGCCTAAGTATGATTAATTAATTGAAGGGACAAAGAAAAGTATTCTTTCTATTATCTGAAGTAATTGTGAAGTTTGAGTAGGAAGGAACCTGGCAGATAAAAAGTGAGAAGTCACCTAGTAAGACTTGCCTTGAAGTCGTCTAGTCCTGATGACGGTCAAATCAGCTTTTCCTTCTGGGGAATGGAGGAAGGAGGTCTGCCAACACGTCAACAAATGCCGCAGTGATCTACTGGTAATCTATCCCCACCAAAGTCGTTGCACTATTTCTTCATCTGGCTATCTCGTTTATTAGGTTTTGTTAACAACCATCATCACTCCTTCCCGCACAAATTGGCAAGGAGCATCTAGGGGTTAATGCATTCACTTCTGATTGACATTCATACCACACGAAGTTCCGAAACTCATTATTTTAGGCAGACTTTTTCGCCTTACTGAAACACGAATTTTTAATACCAAAACTTGATAATCGTGCCAAGGAAGGGTTGTCACTGGGATCCAACGCTGTATAATGTCCAGATTTTCAAGCGGATAGTAAAAGTAATGATGATTTCCGAGAGCAAAGCTGCTTGACAGTCCAAGCAGCAGTTCCTTAGTCACCCAGAGAGGCTTATTGTTAACCCAAAACAGATAACTTCTTAGGGGAATGCAATCACCATACTACATGAGATTCAGCAATGAGTTAGGTAAAAACTGCCTTGTGAAGACATAGGTCGGTTGCCAGGGAAAGACATAATCTTCCATGCCGAGAGGGACGAGAGGATCCTACATTTGTGAGCAAAGCGTAATTTGTCGGTAGATATGAAGCAGTAAGGAGGACAGATATACTAGGAGATCTGGCTATCCTGATGTGATCAGTTATGCTTACTTACTTACCCAATGACTCACCCATTTAATCGCATGGGCCATAGAGAGAATAAATAAACACTTCACATCATTTTATGAGCCCCCGTGTTCACTACTACAGAGTGTTTTGCCCTCTTTATCACCCCCTTTATTAGCTCACTAGGCCTTGGTAGCTCTCTCTGATCAAATCGGAGAGGAATATGCTAGTGAATCACCCGCCTGCCTACTTGTTTCCCTCCCTCCCTCTCTGCCTATCTATCGACCTAAGTCTCTGCTTTGATGTAGCCATAAATGATCATCCTTTCTATCCATCCGCAACCTACTTACCCTTACACAGACTTACTACCCCACTAGTCACCACAGGTAAGCATAAAACCAAGCCCCTTATTGTACAGTTTCCAGATCTTCGGAAGTAGAGCAATGACCTTGTGACTTTGAGTGAATGTTGTCAACAAATGTGTGTGCACTTAGAGAAGCACAATAGCAAGAAAGCATTTTAAAAATTTGATCAATCTAGATGAGTATGACAAGTAAGTATTTGCCGGGTGAATGTCAACTTTAATTATTAACCTCCACTTACTTTACATAAGTCAGGAAGACTAAAGTGATGAAGGTACAAAGAAGAAGTGAAAAAGTTAATAATATCAAAGTGATTGCTTGACATAGTGATGGCATACAAGTTCAAAATAATACTTAGAAGTCTTTTATTTGACAACTTCAAAAACGTATGTTGACTTGCGAGAAGATTTGATCGATGAGACGATTAAACGAGAGAAGACAAGGCAGAGATGAGGAAGCCATTGAGTACTTCAATGCTTGGTTATCAAGTCGAAGATAAGAATGACGGACAAAGCAACTGTCAGTGTCATCGCTGCGGTTGCAATGAAAGGCGACCAAGTTCGGTGCACGTCCACATAGTAGAAGACGCCAGCGATGGAGAGAATGGCAGAAATGACTGCCAATACACAGGCGACTAGTACGCTCCAGGAGAAGTCGCGGAAAATTATGATGATAAGAATGATGCCTGCGAAGAGAACAATCAAACCGGCTGTTAGGAGGAGAGCACCTGTCACCTCGTTGAAATTGAAGCGGAGGCAGTTGCTACCCAGGATGCTGCCTCCACAGCCCCAGCCATCAAAACCAATGGCGAAGAAGAACAAAAACGCCGATGCAAGAGCCAAAACAATGTACACAATCTTCCGATCCATAGGTTACACGCCCTTTTTCACCTCCTCTCTCACTCGCTTCAACCGTTTAAATACCCAGAGCAGAGAAGGCATGTTTTGCGCGTCTTTTCTCGCCGTGAGGTCAAGTTCAGTTCACTGCACGTGTCCTCGCCTAGCCACGTCGCGCTAACCATGATGACGTAAATACCCCCATCTTCTCATTGCCCCTGTGAATGCTCATTTGTTCTGAGGCAGAAAATACTTCAGGAAAAGATTTAAAAACAAACCAATGTAAACTTGTTCAAAACGAAGCCGAAAATGTTGGTTCATGTGGTTTGGAGATTCACCGCGGCAGTACTAAATGCATTGGTAGGCTTCGCGCCGAGGTCCACTCTAACACTTGGCTCTCAGACACGGTTGCTAATAAATGCATCTACCAGCGATGGATGTAGATCTAAAGCTAGCACCTGTGGTCAGGTAACATTCGTAGAGGGTCTGTCCTTACGAGGGCATCCAGTATACACCAATGAGTCATGCCGTTGCAACTGGAGGCACAATCTCTAAGGCTGCAGGCTTCTGAAGCGGGCTATACAAGGATTGCATTTCCTGTGATTTTAGGGTCCACCAAGTGCCACTCGATAGCAAATTCTTCTGAGGGTCTGTTGTCCTCTAGGCGCATAAAACAGCACCATTAAATGGGCATAAACCTCAAGCCCTTTCTACTCCCACATCCAATGCCACGATCGGGTAGAAAATTTTACCATAAATGCGAAATTCTAGCCTCATTTTATTGTCTTTTTTACCAAGAAAAAGAATTAAGCAGTACGGCACCCACATATTGATGTGATGGCGACTCCACAAGCAAAATAAATGACAGGTTAATGATTATGCGTATTTCAGGGGTAGATTTTTCCAACCTCAGTGAGCTAGATGAGCCTGTGGGAGAGCACTAGAAGGTGAGATAATTAGTTGGAGTCCTCTAAAGACCTGTAAAATTGCCTGACTAATGCGGTGAAATTAGTGGTGTGCTAAATTGCCACTTCAAGGCTGCACACGTCATAATTTGCATTTGGATGATTAAATAATTGACGCCTTTGAGCGGTGAGATGTGGGACTGGAAAGCGAACGCACTCACCGAAGGTGGACGACAACAAGGTGAGGTCTGAGTTCCTCCATCACTTTTATGAGTTACCCAAAACAATGGTTCGCCCACCTTGATACGCATCGAATAGTTCAGCTAAGAACTCTCAAAGAAGAGGAGTTTATTTCAATGCCAGAACAAAATGCCAAGGTTGCCTCTGATCACGTAACTTCTGCACGCCGGCAATTGTTGAATGGCATCAACTCTAATATGACTAACAAGATGGCGTAACATACCTCATCATCACTCCAGCCTCCACATACGGTGTTGTTATGAAACGAAAAGAACTGCCAAAGAAATGTGTTAATTTATCCCTTTTTCCATGCCTAATGGTTGAAGGAAAATCAGAGGGACAATCCGACTCCCATGTTCCAAGTTGGTACGACCGTTGCTTACAACAACATTTCGCATCAGATTTTTGGGCATGAAAAAATTTGATAATATCAGTGGCGGGAAAGCATCGCCATAGAGATAGGACAAAGAAGTCAAAAACGACTCGTCATTTTTTGTTGTGTTTCTCTTAATTCTGGCTGCAACCCCCTGAATGACATTGTTGTGAATCACCACGACCTGAATAAAGCAAATCATTGCGACTGTCTGTCAAGCAAAGTAAGAAATGGTATCGTGAACAAGAAGGCAAACAATCTCTTTTAGTTGATAACATGGACCAAGATACCACAACATAACCATTTCACCATTGAAGCGGAAGGAATAGGGACAATGCTGAAATTACCAACTTGGGTTCGCTCTGGGTGACGCTAGACACGTCCTACTTAAAAGCATCGTCACTCGTCAATTCAAACGGGAAATTCTAGACTACTAAAATAAAATTAGGAGGAAACTTTAATGACAAATTTTAATTTTAAAACGAGAAGAGACACCCAAACGAAAAGCTGCTCGGTGCTCATTTCAGCAGTCATTGGAGAGAACGATGAGGCAGAAAAACCTGCGCCGACTTGAAGGGAGAATGGACCCTTAGTGGGAAGGTTGTTGAAGAGGTTTGTGACCCTCTTTTTCGATGAACTGTTTCAAAATCCACCACTGATGTTTGCACCCAAAGGCTAAATAAAAAAAGACGGATTTATATCAATAATTATTTTTAACTCTGGTCTTCGTCGGAGAAGTCCTGATCTTCTGTGCCGTCATCTCTTGAGACTGTGACTCGGTTGAAGCCACTTAAATTACATACTTCGCAGCAAGGGAGGACCAACTTAAATATGTCGACGACTGTTCTTCCACTGTGTCTTAATTTCACGTGGATGGACAGGTGGGCGTCCATTGCATTCTGCCTGTAACATGTCACTTATTAATAATCTGAATGGCCAGTGTTGTTTAGGAAAAACCATTGAGGCTGCACGATCATCCGATATTCTTTGTCGTCCATAGATAATATGTTCAAGAGAGTTTCGATACTGGAAAATGCGTGAATTCTAATGCGAATCATACGAAGCCCATCGCGTTCCTAAATGAGCTCTTTAAAGATAATCAAAGTTTCTCTTTTTCCGATTTTCTTCAAGCCATACGTGAGATGAATTTGTGCCCCCTTTACCCACTCTGCACAGGCTAGGAAGCAGTTTTTCCTAACGCAATTTCCCCTACGCATTGTTTTTGAATTTGATTCCGCTTGAAAGCGACAAGTGTTAAAATGAAGTATAAGAACTGACCTGTCTTAAAAGACTAGAACAAAAGAGCCTGATTGATTGGGTAGCAGGACGAAACAACCGCCATCAGTGTCAGATCAAACCTGCAATGGTCAGACCTCTCTATGCACCAATCAATTGACGACCTTCAGGCGTACCAGTAAAGACAGAGATAGATGGATGAAACTAAGCCCAATAGAAAGTGAGGAACACTATCCAATCACAGTCAGGCAAAGATGCATCAAGGCCCAAGTTTGCCAGTAACGTATAGGGGTACGAATGGGCTTCTACACTAATGGAGGTTTTAACAGCTTATGATTTGCCAAAGCGGCAATTCACTATAAGGACAAATAAAACCATGTAGCGTGAATAAATGGTGAAATGAGGAGGATTGCAAAATAGCCAAGAGCACTACTAAGATCTGCATTTTAGTCTACCCGTCTCCACCACTCGGATACCGCATCCGACTATTACGCGTACGTTGATAGCCAAGAGTGTAATACTTTGTTTGAATTGCCGGTTTCGGTCACTTGGGTGGCCATATTGTATTGAGCCGGTTGGTCGGTCTTTGGGTCGTGCCAACAGCCCCCAAGTCCTCTGTTTCCGGAATACATGTATTCTACCTCCAGTGCTGTGCCTTCTTTTACCTTAAAGGGAGTCTCGGAACGCTACAAAGACACTTACCGAACTTTTTTGTGCTCACAAATTCGCCAGATCATTCTACTATTAACTATCTAGGCTCCAGTCACTGCTGTCTCCTTGCATATAGTTTCCGTTCGCACATGAGGCCTGGACAAGGCGTTGGCGAATGCAACTCCTGCATGATAATTGAACAGAATCTGTTCTTACAAGATAATCTTACTCGAAATGTCCAGTCGGTGGGCCAAAAGGGCAAAAAATATATGGTTAGATTCCTCATCAGTTTAGTAGGCACAAGGATCCGACAGGTCGAATTCACACTTTCGGTAGCATATGATTTAATCGTGAAGAATACCCTACCGCAGCTGCATGCTTCGTGACCACTTCAAGAGCCGACAGAGATGATCCTAATAAAAAAAATTGGATAGATTGATTTGACATCACTAACTTATCAATAAAGAGGGTGGATAAGGGGGGAAAACTTACAGTGAGGCAGAAGAATCGCATGGGCATTTGCATGACATCATTCTACTCCTTCCCTCAACGTTACCTTCCTTCCTAACACTCAAAGACCGTCCATTCTATTGTGTGCGGAGTGGAGAGCAGCAACAACATCTGTACACTAGACTAGCAGCTCAGAAGTCACCGTGACTGCGTCTTGAGGAGTTGCATCGGTCAATGTGGTAGCACTCAGACGCTTCTGCCATGCACTCTCACCTACAATTGCTTTGGATAAGAGAGTATCTTAAAGATCCGCACACCCATCCATCCACCACGCACTCACCCATTCCTTACCTATCTATCCGTCCATCCAATCCGAATCCATCCATCTGCCCATCTCACACACTTCATCCCCCCTCAACATCCACCTCCTCTGTCTTCATCCTTCTCTTCAACCGCAAGTACACCTTCCTCTACCATCCCCTACATCCATCCAACTAACCAACTACCTCCACGCTTCTACTCCTCCCCCTTCCCTTCCTCTATCCTCCTGCCCACCTCATGCCACCTTCTCATCACACCCACTTAACAGCTTTTCGCATCAGACCAAGCGCCCCACCCCGCACTTGCTCAGTCAGCTCAGTCACGACCACACGTCGCTCAAACAACACCTCCGTAGCTTCACACACCTTCTGGCAGCAAATGTGCCTCTACACTTGGAGTGGTACAGCACCGAGACGACGCAGCAACTCCAATGCCTTCTGTGTCCACGCCACTCAAGCATTCCCCATTTCCATCTCAAATTTGATTTAGGCATTTGCTTAATGTCCACATCGCATGGAGATCCAAGTGCAGGAAGCTAAATGACCCTGGTGGAACAAAGTCGCCAACGACCGTCTGCATACATCAAAGGGATCACAAGACCCACAGCGAAAAAAGGAACAAAAATGCAAAGGTAATTTATTCGACTACTTTAGAAGGAGTGGAAGAAGTGAGAGCACGCTTGTCCTTCGAGATGAGTGCCAAATCGAAGAAGAGTGTGGTGGCCAGAGCCACTGTCAGTGCCACCGCAGCGCTTGCAAGGGTGGGCGACCAAATGTTGGCATCCAGTGTGTGGTAGACCACACCAACCATCGACAGAGCGGCAGAGATGACTGCAAACACACACGCCACTGCCGAACTCCATGGGTAGTATAAAAGAACTGGAAGAATGCAAAAGATCGACGCGATGAATGCAGCCACACCGGCTGCTAGGAGGAGAAAAGCCGTCAACTCGTAATGGGCAAGGCGACGACACTTTGGACTCAGAATGCTGCCTTCACAGCGCCAGCCATCAAAGCCGATGGCGAAGCAGAAAAGGAACGTCGCTGCAAGAGCGAACATCGTATACAGTACTTTCCGATCCATCGCTCACACGTCGTTCAACCCCTCCTCCTGATCCTCCTCCTTCTCCTTCTACTTCTTCGTTATCTTCTCCTCTCTCGCCGTGTTCACTTAAATACCCACACTGAGATCAATGTCGTTTCACTACGGGTGGCTCATTCCAACGCCGCGCTCTTTGCCATAGCAACATCAATACAATACACGCGTCTCCATGGCGCCCTCCACACAGCGTTCAACAGGTGGGTGTCTGCTCTTCTCCTCTAACCACATCCAAATCCACTGTTTAGTGGGGCTGTAAAATCAAGCCACTGGCATTGCCCGCTGCTGTGCAATTCTTGGCCCAGCTCATGGTGCTTCTTAGCCAAGAAAATAAAGCTCCATCTCTGTCCCCGNGAAAATAAAGCCCCATCTCTGTCCCCGCATATTGATGGCGTGCCAACTCACACACGCCACACCTTTAACGGTTCACCGATTATGCGTAATTCTGTGGTAAAATTTTCCATCTCCACCACAGTGGTTGCGCCTTGTGCAGGCACTACTGCAACTTCTCCCTCACCACTCACCTGTCTGCTGCATGTGGTGGACGTGGAGGATGAGGTTGAAACGATTCTTCGACTTCACGCAGAATCCAACAACTGCATTCATCATCACAACCGCAACACCCTCCACATTAATCACTGATCCATGCTGCACGATAGCGATGAGATGCACCACTGATTTAGTGTCTGTCAGGGTAAGGAGAGAAGAAGTTCTTTAAAACTTGCGATGGAAGGAGTTTGGCTCCTGCCTTCTCCCTCCCCACGATGAGATCCATGAGGACGACACAGAAGAGGCTCATGAACCTGGTCGTCACGAGGGTGCTGCCAGTTGACTAGTGGATCTCAAGACTTGCGCAGTCGTATATGATGACAGTCCCAACCTGCAAGGTTTTAAGCCACGAAGGTAGGAGTTGGCCAAGTCGTTGTATCATCTGGACATCGGAGATATCGATGCAGCAGCAGCAGCAGCAGCAGCAGCAGGGTTGAGAATACATTTACACCTATTCAAGTGTCCAATTTGCACCGCATCAGCATGGCAATTGTGGTGGAAGTAATACTTATGTCAACTCCTATCTAAGCCTCTTCTTGCTGTCGGATTGTGTGATCTCCCCTCGATAGTATCGCGTGTTTTCAACACTCAAGTCAGTAAAAAAGGACGAGATCAATGGTTGGAATTCTCACGAGACCGGTAGGATTAGCCCATTAGTGAAAAATAAGCAAGTGAACTGGCTCTAGTGGCGTGATAACTCTCCAAATCAGAGTTGAATGCATCACAATTTACAGCAGGGTCATTAAATAATTGACAATTCTGAGAGGTGATTGTCTCTCCAATCAGAAAGGTTAAACTTGGGGGATTGCAAAAGGGACACAATCAGCACTCACCTATAGGCAGTACAAGTCACCGCAAGAGTCAGGCGAATAAATGTAGAGTGATCTCTTGAAGTCCGCCGCCAGAACTGTCGTGTCAGATAGACCACTTCTAGACCTGTCATGCTAGTAATCCATGATCAACCTCAACTCTAGTATCGCTGGCTATTAGACGTGGCATACCTCATCGTCAGTCAATTCTCCGCTAACAGTAAAGTTGAAATCAGGGCGGAAGACCAGACTCCCATCTCTCTCCCTTCCGCGTCAGCACCATTTCGAGGATCATCAACCCCTGCAACTTTAAAGGTACAGGAGAAGTCGAAAGGACTTGTCAGTCTAGACGAGTAGCTTGATGCCACCTTCGATCTCCCGGACTGAAATTGGTGAATAATACAGAGCGGAATCGATGTGATCACCCATCAGATAGAGCAGATGTGATCTAACGAACAAAAAATACAACAATTGTCATCGATAAAAGGAAAGCCAGAAGAAAAGCAGCACACAATCTGCTCATTGAAGCAGTTATCGGAGCGAAAGATGAGGTGGGTGAAAGGATGACATCAAGACAAATGGATAGCACTTACTAAGTAGGTTGCTAAAGAAGTTCTTGAAGAGGGGGTTAGAGCGGTAAGAAGCAGGAAACAATTATTAACCGATAAACGTGAAGGGCTTCACCTGAGGTGGCCATCCAGAACTCACCAGATCAGTCTTTCCATCGAAACGGTGAACACAATCGCCCATTGCTCAAGTCCAAATTAGTCCAGCCGCCACCTCAAGGAATAGTCAAATCATGAGTCCAGACCGACTCCAAAGGCCGACAAAGGCGTCCAGCTTAAACGCAAAATCGTAGTTTCATTTCACGGCCTTTCTCCACCAGTAAATAAAGCATCACCTCAGCCCCCTCATGCTGATGCAATGGCTACACCACAATCCACATCACTAACAGGTCAGTGATCACGTTTAGTTCAATGTCGGCATCTTCCACCCACACTGAGATGAATGAGTCCACGAGAAGAGTGATTGTGACTCTCACGCAAACACCACACCTAGCAGACGTAGAAACAGATCTTCAATCTATGTCTGTACCTCTTGCCAACAATGAAAGCAGAGCTGTGAAAGCACGGTGGTTGTGTCACACCTACAGCTGGGGTCTTACAAGCCGTGCCAGAAGAGTGATAGGGTGCGCTACTAACTTGGAGCCCACTGGCAAGGGGACGAGGGAAAGTTGTGGGGCGGCTGCGCCGATTCACTTATCCCTCACACGCCTATGGTTATGTGAAGATCAACAACAATATCTAAGCATTGAGCTGGAAGGCGCGACGATCACAACTAGTGGGTGTTGTGCGGTTTCTCCAGCCAATGTGGTCCCACGCATGCCATTTTTGTGCAGTCAGGCTTCCCAATCGATTAGGTAGAGGTATCCTGGTGATCCACCCATCCATCTATCTATCCCCTCACTTCCTGTCCACCTACCACCTATCTATTTATCCATCCAACTCTCTCGTTTCTATACAATCCATTCAGACATTTTGTAACCACCACCACTGATTCATCCATCCACCTACCCGCTACCTATTCCTCTGTCCATCCACCACAATTACATCCTTTCTTGCACACATCCATCCCTCATCTCGTCTTCTATCTATCTCTTCATCCGCCAACACTTCCACCTATCAATTTATCACCACAGGTATCTGTCTATCTACCTACCAATTTATTCTTCTACTCCTCTATCTTCCTCTCGATCAATCTACATGCCTACCCATCCACTGCCCACTATTCATTCCACCACCCCACGCTCCAATTCAATTAGCTTTGACCAGAGGACCAAGAGCTCCATTCTTCTGAAGAGTAAACACAAAGAACAACTTTATTCGACCACTTTACACAGACTGGTTGACTTGCGAGAGCATTAATCCTCCAAAACGATTGAGCAAGACAATGGAATGTGAAAGTGAAGAAATGCTAAATCAATTCAGTATTTGCTAGCCAGATCGCAGATGAGAGTGCCAGACAGAGTAGTCATGAGTGCCATTGCAGCGGTAGCTATGAAAGGCGACCAGTAGTTGAGTGCGTTTGCATAGAAGACCATACTAGTGATGGAGAGAGCAGCGGAGACGACAGCCAGTATACAGGCTACTGCCGCACTCCAGGAGCATTTACATGCAGTTAGGAAGATGAGGAAGATGCCTGCAAGGGAAACAACCGAACCGGCTGCTAAGAGGAGAATACCTGTCAGCCTGTAGGCACCTTCCTTTTGACACTCCTCAGCCAGAATACCACCCTTACATTTCCAGCCATCATAGCCGATGGCGACGAAGAATAGAATCGCAGCCGCAAGGGCAACAGCCACATACACCAACCTCCGACTCATAGTTCATACGTTTAACATCGCCTCCTCCATTCCGCTTCTTTAAATACTAACATCGCGGTCAAGGTCATCCCACTACACGTCTTGCTCTGGCGACGCGCCATTACGCTTTCATGGTCTCAATGACTACCCATTGGCCCTAGGACAGAGGATGCTTGCAAAGTTAACCCAAAAGCCCACCACTTTTAACGCGTTTGCGTCAAAACAATAGTTTTAGCCTATCACATGGAGATGTTCACCACGGTGGTACTAGCCGTGATAGCAGGCTCTGCACGTGTGCACATGCGACAATCCACTCTACTATCCAATCGTGAAACAGAATGAGGTGTGTCAGTGTGTCGTGAAGATTGGATGACTCGAAATCTGCACTTGGTAGAAGCAGGAACAGTCCGTGGAGAACAATCATGGACGATCCCATCTGACGGAGGCATTCAATACCAAAAGAACAATCTTTCCCGTGCAACGGAGAACACCGAGAAGGCTCATAAAAACAAATTAGTTGAAAGGTGACATGTGGAACTGCAGGACGAACACACTCATCATTCCTCCTTGCGTGCCACGAGTCACCGAAATAGGAAGGCAAAAGGCGATTCAATGATAGCTGACGTAGCCAGGACTTTGTGCGTGCCCTGCCAGATGGCCTAACCCTTCACCTTTCAAATTACTCAAATTTCGCTCCTACGCCAGAAAAAAAATGCCCAAACAAGTTATCCGCCCCAATAATGCTACACTCCAGTAATCCATGATTAGCTCGAACCCTAGTATGCCTAACCAGACAGCGTGACACGCCCATTCGCCAGTACACCCTCCGTCCACGATGTTGCTAAGATGCGGTGGCAACTCGTACATAGAGGCGATTCCCTAACCCCTCCCATAGTGTAAAACAGCCGAATCCCGATTATGGAAGATGATTAGACACCCGGTACACAATTCAGTACGACAGTAAGGCCCCTCAGCACTTCGTATCAAAATACCAGGTCACTAAAATCACGCAACATTATATCAAAAGTAAAGTGAAATAGCAACCTCGGAGGCAGCTGATAAAAAATAATTACCCGGAAG